>BRDA01087817.1:0-21901 GCA_036984385.1 Crenuchus spilurus
TGTTCATGAATCAAACTCCATGAACAAGTTTGCAGATGGCACCACAGTGATTGGCCTCATCAGCAACAATGACAAGACAGCCTACAGACAGCATCTGGCCACGTGATGTGCTGACAACAACCTGCACCTCAACACCAACAAAACAAAAGAACTCATAGTAGACTTCAGGAAGGAGAAAAACGACACGCACAACCTCATCTACATCAGTGGGATGACTGTTGAACATGTTGCCATCTTCAAGTTCCTGGGAATACACATCCCAGAGGACCTGTGCTGGGCACCTAACACCTCCAGCCTGGTCAAGAAGGCTCAGCAGTGCCTCTCTTTCCTGAGGAGACTAAGGAGACACCACCACGATAGAAAGTATCTTAACCAGCGGTATCACAGTCTGGTATGGGAACTGCACTGTTGTGGACCTCAAGTCACTACAGCAAGTGGTGAAAACAGCCCAGAAAATCACAGGGACTCCACTTCCATCAACTGAAGACGTCAAGAGGAAACGCTGTCTGCGCTGAGCTCGCAGCATCCTTGAGGACTCACAGTATGTTTGACCCTTTGCTCTCCGGCAGGCGCTTCAGGTGCCTCCAGACCAGGACAAGCAGATTGAGGAACAGCTTCTTCCCCAGAACTATCTGACTACTGAACACTAAAACTCACATATCTGAACACATCACAGCGTTTACACGTTCTTAACATACAATTAATATACACATATCTAACCCCTCCATTGCAACTTAACCATTAATTAATCCACCTGTATATCACGTTTATAGTATTTCTCTACCGTTTGTATATCATGCTTATAGTTTTCTTCATTCTATCTGTATTTCATGTTCATAATAGTTCTATTGAACATAATACATTTAGAATATGTTTGCATTTATAGTTACAACAACTCACAATACCTCCATAATATACTCACAGGTAGAGTTACATTAGTTTTTCAACACCTCAAAAGTTATTCACATGTATATTTGTCCATAACTATACTTTGTATACTTTGTATATATTGTATATACTGTACATCCTGCACTCACTGCTTATTGCACTTCTGGTTAGATGCTTAACTACATTTCGTTGTCTTGTACTTGTACATGTGTAATGACAATAAAGTTGAATCTAATCTAATCTAATATGCATGACTGTAAAGATCTGTTCAATCATACCTCAAAAGAGCTCAGCAACCCCGAGATCAATAACTGAGTCACTGCATCAATTTATCAGCACACTCATGTTTTACTAGGAACTGCAGCCTTTTCAACAGACTGATAAGAGCACCACACATTTCTGATTACTCCCACTCAGATATTCTGAAGCCAAAAGACGGCCAAAAGGGAGGTCGCTGTATTGGGTGCACTAAAAGGAAAACTGAAGCCAGAGCATGTGCAGTAGAGTCAGGTGGTATGTCTGTGTCAGGCATGGTGGAGGAGAGGTTGGGCGACAAAGCAAGCATGGTAGCATCCCTTTATTGGCAATCCAAACAAGAGAGAATAAACTAGGTACACTGGAGAACACACGTTTTATGACAAACACCAGACATATGGCAGCAAAACTTGTTCAAATGCAGCAAATGTTCAACTACATTAAGGCCACAATTTCTGTATGAACAGTAAGCCGGTTGCTGATTGGCTGACAGCTGGTGTTTAGTATTGCTGATTGGTTCCCGTTGACAGGGCGACTCCCAAATGACAGCATAAGCTCTCAGATTGTCTAAATCTACTCATTGATGACATCAACAGCAGGCGGTGCTGGCAAGGAACCTCCAGAGCCTCCGAGTGGTTTAAACACATGCATTTGGGACGGAGCCCATTCTCAGCCTCCACACCTGCTGTGTGCTGCAAGTTCCTAATGCAGTAACGTGGAAATTGTGGATATAACGAGATTCATGAAAGGAGAGAATAAGGTCAGTCCACAGGCTCAACTCCAGAAGAAAATGCCGTATAAGTTATTTTAGAATAATGGCTATCAATCCAACTTTAAGTATCCTCTCCTGGCATTGACGAGGCCACTATGATCATCAAACTTGCATATTTAAAAGTTATTTCTAAGAAAAAAAAGCCATAAAAGTCACTTGGATGTAAGTGAAAGTGAAAGTGCACAGTCATTGCACACAGAAGAATCTGACTTCCACATTTAACTCATCCGTGTAGTGAAACACACACTAGTGCACAATTATCACTGATGAAATCTCTCTGTTATTGTTATTGTGACTACACTGCAAAAATAATCTGATTGATTATATCTGTGATCAATGCAATGGACAGATAACATAATGCTGGTGAGAGTATGTACAGTATGTAACATAACTGTAACTGTACTGGTGGCTCATGGCCAGCGTGCCAGCTGTACTGTTCTGTTCTCGTGACAAAACGTATTTTTGGAGAGCAGCCAGGTTAGTCTCGATGAAAAATCATGTAGTTTGTGACCTCGTGTCGCCAACCAGTCCTGTAGTGTCAAAGCCACAACAACTGAAAGACTCGCGATTACAACTCAACCAGTCCTGTGGTGCAAACGGCACAACGACTGACGACTCAAATTGTCATGTAGTGTGAACCTGATATTAGGTGCCTGTCTCAAGGGTACTTCAGTGATCCTACCAGGGGCAGGACCTTCTGCTCACAAGACCAGGTCGCTAACCACCAGGCCACGGCTGCTCATAGCAAATCTATGGATATGCATACAGCCCACCTTCTATCTCTGGAGCTGGGTTCTTTAGATTGATGAGGAAAGTGCTGTTGAGAGTTACTTCCAAAAAGGTTCTGCGGTAGTTACGATGTCAAACTTATAATAACAGAAGAACCCTTTTTGGCGCTATATAGAACCATTTTCAAAAAGGTTCTGTGTAGAACCAGCACAGCACATTCCTCATCAATTTGAAGAATTCCTCATCATAAGTGTTCAGGGTTCTATAAAAAAATGCAGCTGTGGACTTTTGGGTAGGGATCTGATCTTGTGACCACAGGTTGCCGGTTCGACCCCCAGACAGGTCAGGACCAAAGTGCACTTGAGAAAGGCACCCCAGCTGCTCCCAGTATGGCATGGATAGGGCTGCCCACCACTTTGGGCACGTTATCACTATGCGGAGGTCAAATTCCGTTGGCAGCCACTGAATGTCCCAGTTTAGGGGTACATAATTTAAGGTAGCAACAATGTTCATGCAAGCAACAGATCTTTGAACAAGAGATGGTTCCACTTTAAAATGGTCAACATCACTTCTGAAGTACGATACAGAGATGCCTCGAAGTTGTCAATTACAAAATAAGTAATTTTTTAATTTTGTTTTTATTTAAATTAAATGTTTAACATAAAATACTGTGAGGTTATTAGTGTTATTAAAGTTTGTAACACTGACACAACATAAGAGGACTGAATTCCGAGCTCACTCACTGTTCCATTAACCTTCACAGAAATGGGCGGGGCTTAAAACTACACTGTAGTTAGTTACTAGTGGGTATCAGAGGCATTTTGGCTTGACTTTTCAAACAAAGTCACTGTGTTAAATGCAGGAAAGTCATTTTTTCGAGTGACATCCAGTGATGTCAGGGCAGAGAAATCACCAAACTGTGCTGGGCATCGACCCTCCAGGACTGGAGTGTGACACCCCTGCTCTTGATTTTTAGATCCTGTGTTTTTATATGTGTACATATTCTTAAATCATTCTAAAAGTTAAAAGTAACTTTTTCTCTGAATACCATCTTTAAAATGTGACTTGGCGTGAATGCGGATACTTATTTCTGTTCTGTTGCATTGACGTACATGCAGCAGTGTATCTCAGAATGACAGGGATGAAGAACTGTATCTGCTCTTCACTGAGACACAAAGACCTTCAGGCTGACAGACCGTTCTGGATGCGTGACCTCTTTTAGAGCACACATCCGTAATGCTGAGAGACAATGCTACCTTACTGCACAGTCACAGGAGATAAAAGAGAAAAACTGTCCAGGCTTTGAGCAGAGTCAGCCAATGGAACAAACCCTTTCCATAACTCAGCGTCACCCTTGAACTATTAACCTTGACATGTGCTTCTTTCTTATGTTGGCTAGAATTTAAAGAGGCAGTGCTTTCTGTCTACATCCATGTGGGCATTTCAGAATATGGTGCCATTTAAGAAAGTCAAGCTCATGACTTAATCAAGATCTATGTGGATATAAGGCACAAGTACTGCAGTGGCTAAAAGAAGCAAATGTCTGTTTTATACTATTATACTCATATTGCATGAAGACTGCTACCACTGTTTAAGACTATGACCTCTGCATTTAAACAAATGTGCAGTGAAACACTCACATTATGCTGTGAACATGTGCCCGAAGTGGCGAATAGCCTATTCACAGCACCCAGGGAACAGTTGGCGGTAAAGCTGGGCGATATGGCGAAAAATTTTATCACGATACATTTTTCTACATTGATCAATCTCGATAATTATCACGATATAAAATTTTCTAACACTGTCTTAGTTTTAAACAACATCTTTCTAAAAACATCAGACTAAATACATGAAATGTTACTATTTAAAATATTAAAATGTCTGGCTGGACGTGTTGAAAGGATGGACGAGAAAGACGTTTACAGTCGTCGCTTTATTGTTGAAACTTACAATGATTGCTGTCGGCCGCAGCCACTCCAAAATAACAGGCTAGAGAGCCAAGCTAATATGCTAATGCTAGCACTTTGGCTGACACACACACACACACACATACACACATACAGTGAGCCACCCCTCCTTCTCACACAAACAGACGAGCACATAGCAACCTCGCGCTCTCTCGCCCGGCCAATCACAGCTTGTCTTAAACACAACAGTGCATTTTGGCGGCGCTGGTGAGGAGGATCTAACAAGCAGCAGTATTAGACTTCTGAACTCACCGTCAAGCTGCTTAGACGTGAAATGGAAACAAACGTTAATGCTTATCGAATTCTCTTGTCCCGGCTTATCATCGTCATCGAGGGAAAAATTATCGTGAAAAAAAATCAATATTGTTTTATCGCCCAGCACTATTTGGGGATTAGGTACCTTGCTCAAGAGCACTTCAGTCATGACCTGCCCGGGGAATCGGCGATCTTCAACACCAGAACCTGGTGTTATTTTTAGAGTTACTGAACATTTCAGGTGCTTTAAGTGACATAATTTTGGACGTGCAGACGTTAGAAGAGGAGGAAGAGAAAGAAATGTTTATGCTGTACTTGCTCTGCCAGCCGCTTTTCTAAATCGGCCATATTTTTCATGGCACGCCTCTTTTTTAACGACCAATCACAGGCGTTGTCAGCTGGTGTCTTCAGCCATGGAGTTTGCCCAACTTTCATGTGCACAACATGGCAACCGACATCCGCGGTTGTTCGTTTGCTCCACAATTACATCACATTGTTCGCCGAAGCCACTCAAACATCATATCCACAAGAAGGATGCGGAGTCCTTTAAGGCACCAATTTAACACAACAGTGTAATAATTGGCCAAAAATCTGAAGGATATACAAGCTTACTGTCACGTTCACCACAAATTATCTTGCTTAAATGTGTTCTTAACTGTACTGACATTATCTTCAAACTGCGGAATATTGTACTGCAATATTTCAAATACCACTGAAATAATATCGCTCCTATCAGCTGTTCTCTGTTGTGGAAAATGTTGTGTTTTGATTGGCAAAAGTTTCTAGAACCATCTACAACACATTCCTCATCAATCTGACGAACTCTTTCACCACAGAACCCTTTGCACTCTTTGAGTGTTCATGGTTCTATATAGAACCATTTTCTTTACTAAAGAACCCTTGAAGAGCCATCTTTGTTAAGAGCATAGCTGTGATTTAATTGCATGTGAGGAACAGTGTTGTTACCGTTGACTTTGATTGCTAATAAAAAAGATTAAATAAGTGGCATGTTTAGGGAAAATATGTGGAAACTTCATTGTTTTGTTTGCTGTTGACATGTTATAACTTTTAAATCCTTGTTCTAAATCCTGATTCTTGGACTGTGGATTCATTAAAAAATTTGTATTATTATTATTATTATTATCATTTTACTAGGGCCATAAAAATTAGGCTGACTGACTGTCTTTAGCAGAATATTTAATGATGTACCAAATGTTAAAAAATGGTAATAAGGTCTACAGTAGACAGCTTAAAATGAACTAATTTGGTAACTAAAATAAGTTTTTAATGATGTCTGAAGCAAATAAACTTCCTGTTTTAACCATTTATTTGGTTTGTTACAGTATAAACATGTTTTCTCTTGGATTTAGAGACTATTGAACATCTTGTGTGTACTGTGATGTCATGTAGCTGGTGTAACTCTGCAATGCATCTCGTTTAATCTGTGAAAGACAAGCATAAAAAGTTCATTTCGGTTCATAAGTCAATTCAAAACATCATATTTTATATTCATTACATGTAAAATCATACATTTCAAGCCTTTTTCTGTTTTACTGTTGATCAGTTTGTCTTATAGCTCATAAAAATCAGCAATCCAGATTCTCAAATTATTCGAATATTTCATTTATAGAGATAAATTACTATTCAAACAGTATTAAACACAATTAAAACACAAATGAACTTCACACTGGCATGAAAGGGCTTTTCTGTCATGTTTGACAGCAAATAATAATGGATTTATTTCATTATTTTACAGAGAAGGTCTCTCTGAGGTTGCATCGTCTTGGTGTGGATCATTTTGTATTTTGTTACTTTTTTGTTACTATTGGTTTGTGCTCTGCTAAAACTAAATTTGACTGGTCCACACCAAGCAAACTCTGTACTGACAAGATATACAAGGACTGTAAAGCTTGTTCCACTGAAAAAAATCAAATAAAATATTAACCTCTACAAAACTGTACCTTTAGGCAGGTGAACGGAGAAGCAAAACAGTCTTGACAGCACTGACTGCTCCAGAGATGCTTCACTCAGTGAGCCAATCACAAACAAGATTCAAATCTTAAGTCTGACTCTACAGGATTTTACAACAATGTTAAAAACATGAGACACCTCACACAAAGACATTTTTCACTGAATTCTGTCCTTGATCGTTGTTAGTCATGAAGGTGCCCCATACTATAGCATCTGAACACCACACACTTTAAGACTAACACCTGCTCTAGAATGTTCAGACTCGCAGTCCTCCTGGCTGACAACGTCCATGGCTCCTAGCAATACCGGGTCCGCTGGCTTCAGAGCCTCACCGCCAGTCCTCCCCTGCCGCTGCTCCACTCGAGCTTGGTCCTCCTCCTCCCTCCCCGAAGGGCTCACCGGTTTTAGGGGACAGCCATGAGTCGTTCTTAGGAGGACGAAGGAGGAGATTAACCGTGCTCAGGTGGTTCAAAGGCAAAGAAGGCGCGATCTCCAGAAAGAGCTCCCAGGCCTCCTTGATCCAAGCCTGGTCCTGGTCGTATTGGGCCTTGAGTTCTCTAATCAGCTGGAGCTGCTGAATGACGACCTCCTGGAATCCTGCTGTGTCCATGATAGTGGCTAGTCTTTCTGTCAGGTTTGGATTCTGAATGAGGACACAGGCGCAGGACTAGAAGTGAACTGAATTTAATAAAGAAGTGCTAAGGTTTGCATAAGCATACAGAGACTCAGACTTAACCAAACTACAAACAAAAAACAGAAGACTAGCAACTAGGACAAGATCACAGAGGGAATATATACACTAATGGAAATGAACATCAGGTGGAAATAATGAGGGGCGGGGCTAGACAGGACTGACAACTTAAAGGGCCAGTGACGTATAAACATATACCAAATAACAGGACAGATAGTGACAGCAACAACAGAGTCAAACAGTAAGAGTGTCATAAATCTATATTCTGATTAAATCTGCTCTAAACTTAGACTTTCCAAAAACCTGTTTTCAGATGTGCTGATATATTGTGAAAAACTCTAAAGATTTCTAGTCAAGACTTTTGAGCTCAGAACTGAATAAACAGAGGTGTTGGCTACACACTGGTCACTAGAGTTTTTAGACATTGTATGTGGTTTTATTTCTAAAGCTTAACTAATGTGAGGTGACACTCTGTTTTACTCGCTCAGTGGTTCCTAAATTGAATATTTATGAGATCAGTGTGAGGTGAGAGGTCTTTTGTTCAATTCACATTCCACACATTCCATGGTTGCTGGAATCCACCAATGGAATATCCAGAATTACCATGTCATCATATGAATGATAGATCGCATCATTTGGCGGGAAAATATTATATTTGAAAACATGTTTAGATTTAAGCTATATATATATTAGAAAACTGGTCCCTATAAGGTTTCCGGGGTGTGTTTTATTATGTTTCTAGGATAAAATCTCACAGAATAATAGAAGTGTATTTTGTGGAATTTGCAACAAGATCCATCCATCCATCTATCCATTATCGCACCCGCTCAATCCTTATCAGTGTCGTAATTAATTCCTTACCCCCTCACTGGGCACAGGGAAGGGCATCACACTATCCCAACCATGCCCAGAACAGGGCGCCAATTCATCGCTGGGTGCACACACACATAGATGGACAATCTAACGTCCATGTTTTTGGACTGTGGGATGTAAACGGAGACCCCAAAGGAAACCTTCGCAGACACGGGAAGAACAGGAAACTTCACCCAGATGGGGACTTGAACCCAAGACCTCAGCGCTGAGAGGCAAACATGGTAACCATAAAACCACCGAGCCACCCTTGCTATAAGATACTGAGTCTAAATACTGAACATGTTTAATATTTATGATTCCCAATGGGGAGCAGCCCTGACTGCACTTGGATGACCCACACTACAGGATCATCTGGTAAGATTATCGGTTAGGATCACCCTGAAATCGGCAGATCTTTTACGACTGGCCAAAATTAGGCAGATTCCCCTGTAGTGTGAGCCAGGCTTTAGACATGAACCAATGTCGAGAAGCATCTACAATCACCTTAATCCTGAATTACTCCCTTCATATGAAACCACTCAAAGTTATCTTGCCCTCACGTTATGAGCAAAGATGAGCTAGATATCATCCCACGCCTGTGCAGTAGCTCTGTAATTACTGTCAAATTATACAACTAGAGCTCCTACAAGAAATCTGATTCAGGATTCTTTGCGTTTTTACACGGTTCATTAAAATCGATTAACAGTGAGATAATGAATTCATAATCTACTGTCCTTGAGTCGGCTATAAGCAGATAAATCAATCATTAGTAAATCAGCCTTCAGCATGTACAGACCATAGCGTAAGAACAGAAATTTAAAAGCCTTGGTGAAAATATGATTAATTTCTCTTTCAGATTGATTCAGATTCCCATTTCTTTACAGCCAAACTGGATTATGAGTTTCCAGTCATTTCTATAAAGTTCCAGTACAGATAGCACTGCATTCTCTTTAACAGGACAAACTAACTTTGACTACTATTTTATTGTCCTAAATGGCCTTTAGCATTGAATATTGTTATTTAAATAGGCTCCTGAACTTCTAGTGTTGCATTAGATACTGAAACTGTGCATCAAGTGTTCCAATGTTCCACCAGTGTTCCACCAGTGTTCCACCATTCAACACTTGAAAAGAGAAAGATTCGCTGATTAGTTTTAATTTATACTGTTTTTAATTTTTAACTATTTTTATTATTTTTACTTTTAGTGTAATCTTATATTTGGTACCTATTTTTAACCTTTTCTTATGTGTACTTTGTGGATTTGCTACTGGATGCCCTGAATTTCCCCTCAGGGATCAATAAAGTATCTATTTATCTATCTATCCGATCTGCGTTTTAAATATTTGACCTGGATTTTAAATATTGACAAAATGTAACATTTGCTTGCAGGTTAGGCTACATTTCATACTCAAACAAGTCATAAAATTACAGCAAATAACAGCACAGAATTCACTAAATTAATCCATGTATGTATAACTAAACGTCTGAACATTTAAAAAAAGTTTTGAAACTTCAGTCATCGTTTGTACAGAGTGAGCAAAACAGTGGCTCTGATAGGCTGTAGTGTGACCTCCTCTATATCACTAAATAAAGTTTTATTTCTATGTATGTGTACATAGTTATATATTTAAAAAAAACTGCAACAGACACACACTACTGTGCAAAAGTTTGGAGAACCATTGACCATTTCCCACAACTCACACTTTTAGAAGATCGTTTTTATTTCTAGCAGATAAAATCCACAAACACTGCGGCTCCAGACACTCAAAGCTCTGGCAGAAGCGCGAGGACAGTGTCACTGCTTTTTCTCTCACTTGTTATTGACAAAGAGCTTATAGGCTTTAGTGCAGCTGTTTACTGTCTATTGCATTTATATTTCATGCACGGCATCATGGAAACGCAGGCACATTGTGGATGTGCTTTGAGCTAGAATTAGTGGTAGAGCACTTATTTCATTAAAATTATCACTTTTACTTCTTCAAAGATATACCCTGCTCAAAAAAATAAAGGGAACACTAAAATAACATCCTAGATCTTAATGAATAAAATATTCCAGGTGAAAATCTTTATTTATTACATAGTGGAATGTGTTGAGAACAAAATAACAAAAATGATCAATGTAAATCAAAATTATTACCCCTTGGAGGTCTGGATTTGGAATCATACTCAAAATCTCATACCACCCTCATGGAGTCTGTTTCTGACAGTTTGAGCAGAAACATGGATATTAGTGGCCTGCTGGAGGTCATTTTGCAGGGCTCTGGCTCTGCTCCTCCTGTTCCTCCTTGCACAAAGGAGGAAGTAGCGGTCCTGCTGCTGGGTTGTTGCCCTCCTATGCCCCCCTCCATGTCTCCTGGTATACTGGCCTGTCTCCTGGTATCTGCTCCATGCTCTGGACACTGTGCTGACAGACACAGCAAACCTTCTTGCCACAGCTCGCATTGATGTGCCATCCTGGATGAGCTGCACTACCTGAGCAACTTCTGTGGGTTGTAGACATCACCTCATGCTACCTCTATGGTGAGAGAACTGACAGAATGCAAAAGTGACCAAAACATCAGCCAGAAAGGATGAGAAAAGCGAAAAGGTCTATGGTCACCACCTGCAGAACCACTCCTGAATAGGGGTTGTCTTGCTAATTGCCTCTCATTTCTACCTGTTGTCTGTTCCATTTGCACAACAGCAGGTAAAACTGATTCACAGTCAGTGTTGCTTCCTAACTGGACAGGTTGGTTTCACAGAACTGTGGTTGACTTGGAGTTATATTGTGTTGTTTAAGTGTTCTCTTTATTTTTTGAGCAGTGTATTATATACTGTAAATAATTATATACTGTAAATAAATACTGTAAAAACAACAGTAAGATACTGTTTTTGGTCAAATATGGTAATACTGTGAATAACTGGGCTTTATTCACATTAGTACTGTATATTGACAACATATGACTCCAGTAAAGCATTTTACAGTACAGTACTCTTTCATGGTCTATTATTAACAGGATGTCTCAGTAAAATAAATAGTTGTGTTGTGAGTGGAGTTTAAATAAACTACAGCAATATTGTGACACTGCCAACGAAGTAGTGGAGTTCCCATGAGCAGATCAGTAGTTCATGCAAATTAGCTTTGCAAAGGCTCATTGGAGTGTACAGATCCTCTCTTTTGTGATTGTTTATTTGTTTATTGTGCTGTTGTTTGTTGTTTAAGTGTAAGTAGACTTTATTTGGGGTTATTTGGAGAAGTTTAAAAGGGGTTTTTGTGTGTAGTTGCCATAGATGTGAAGATTAGCTACTGAGATGTATTAGCTGTTCACAAGCTTTATGTAAATAAAGAGCAAAAGATGTTCATCTGTGAGCTGCTACATTGGTGTCAGGAGTAAAAGGATTCCTGCTGCAGTTAAATGACTTGAGCAAAGAGTCAGAGCTTCTAAACGACCAAAGAAGAAATGGGAATTGGAAAAAGATCAGTGAGACGATACAAAAAACGTTATTATACTGTTAAATGACAGTAGAGTCACTGTAAAATAACTGTAACATGTTTGCGTGTACCCTGAAATGACCCTGAAAGCAGTTATTCTACTGTTGTGCACTGTAATTCAACGAAACACTGTTAAAAATAACAGTAGATGTACCGTAAAATGCTGGTGTCTCTGCTTTACTGTTAGTTTACACTGAAATGTTTTACAGTGCAGTTGGAAAATGCTCACATCTCCTATTTCAGTGATGAATAGTGTTTATTCACAGATGTCATTACTGGCTGTTTATGGACAGCAGCATATTTTTGACACTGAAAGAATTTTCATGTACAAATCTCAATGACCCCAAATTTTTGACTGGTAACATACTTCCTAAATTCATACGACAGCATGTCTGTGTGCTGAGCCTCATTCTGGGCATGGAGAGCAAGGTCATGCTGGGCCAAGTCGTAAATAAACCACGTAAACGTGTCGACAACCAGCAGACGCCGACCCATTCACGATAGGATAGGAGATGATAGCAGAGTATCGGTTACCAGATTTTAAATAACGGTCCCCAGACTCCATTTCTGGGGTCAGGGACCCTGCATGGCTGGATTTATAGAGTTAGCAAATTGCTTTTCTAGCCTCATTCTTTCCCCTCTTTCTCTCAACCCTCTCCTCATTTAACGAAGCAAGTGGACGATGGAAAGAACAGGGGTGACTGCTCCCTGCTTTCCCCCTCAGAACCAAAGAGCAACACCTATCTTACGGGTTAGGAAGAGCAAAAACTCAATAAATGTCCAACGTGTTCCTTTAGTAAGACATTAAGACTGTATTAACACTGTATTACACTTTATACTGCCAAAGCAGGCCTGTGACTGTGCTTTCAGTCAGAGTGATTTTGACTATGCTCACATTAAACAAGGGACTGTCATTTTTTCAGCGCTGTGCGAACATGTCAAATCAGATCTTTTCAAATCAGATTCCAGTCACTTTCATATATGGCCCTAGATCAGATATCAGATTCCACTTGAATGAGATCAGTCAGGTCAGATTTGATATATTTGTGTCTGTACCAGGGGTGGATTTAACCAACACGCAAACCACGCAATTGCTTGGGGCCCCAGAGATCAGGGGGCCCCCTGCTGGCCAAAAGAGTTTGACAAAAAAAGACAGTTTTGGTCCTCTGCTGATTTTTCCGTCCAAAACCAGTGTTACACTATATTAAAAAGAGAAGGGTTGAGCACTAGGACCCAGCAAAAACAGCCACTCAGTCGGACGCCTATTTCTCTTTAGACCGCTCACCAGCTCTGTTCTTGCTAAAGTGTGATTGGCGGTCACTCCGTCAGCATCTGGGCTTTCAAACCATCCATCCATCCATCCATTATCACACCTGATTAATCCTTATCAGGGTCGCGGTCTTGATTTGGCCTGTAGGCCGTGTTGACCACCTGCTTTTTTCTTTTTTTCTTCTCTCTCTCTCTCTCTCTCTTTTTATTTTAATAATAATAATAATAATTATTATTATTATTATTATAATTATTATTATAGTTATTATTAGTATATTATTAATAGTAACTAGTAATTCCTAATAAATATTATGAATAATAATGTTTAAGTAATGTTTAAAATGTAGGTATAATCATTAATATTTATTAATAATCAATCATAATAATTTTATGTTTAAGCCAGTTTAGTGCTAAACCAGTTCTGACTTCACTTCTGTTTACACACAGAGCTGCTAAAACATCAGCTGACTGACTTTTATTCACCTTCTTCACCTGATCATGTACAGTCCAGCACCTGTTTACTGTCCTCCTGAGCTAAACGCCACCACACATCAGCCTCACCAACATAGGGTTGCCAGATCCCTAAATTCCTCCATCCGATTGGGTAAAGCCAAACTACACAAACCCAAAATCTAAAGCATCTAATCAGACATTTTAAAGAAGCTTAAAAAACGAAATCTTCTCTTTTTTATTCATTTTCTTTTTCAATTTTGCTCAAAAACCCTGCATCCTGCCACCTCTGAAGTTTTACCAGCGACTGCTAACCTGGCAACCCTGCACAAATATGATGCTTTTAGTTGTTGGTGACCGACGTGTGTAAAAACATGTGTAAATGCCATTTCAGAGACAGATTTGTTCACATTACAAATACAGATCACTTACGTTCATGCATGTGAGCAAAAAATCTGGATTAAGAAGCCGGTAACATGAATGCAGCCTTAAGAACCTGCCTGCCACATCTCCAAGGGCATGAGGCCTGGCATTTCCCATGACTACAGCTTTACAAAGGCTGTATACACACAGAAAAGTCAAGATCTAAAGGGTGAGTGTTGAGTGGGGGATCATTGTCTCATGATTGAGATTCATCACCAGGCTTCATCACAGATTCCGATCTCAAAAGACGCCATCGATTAACATCACAGCTTATTCCCATCAGTATGTCAACAACACTGATGAAGTATATAAGCATTAGAGCTGAGTAATGTGTTTAAACAGGTCCACATATGTATTTATTCCACACTTACATCTGCATCACACAAGCCCAAGAAAACACTACTAGGAAGCCAATGAGTGCTGACATTTTTGGATCACTCCTCACAGTGAAGTGTGGGAAAACAAACTAGGTAAGCTTCCCCAGACGCTCCCGTGTGTACACACTGCAGCCACAAAGACGTTTCATAAATATTCAAGCCCCAAAAAAAGAGATGTATTTGTGATCAGTACAAAGAACAGGTTACATCCAGAGGCAAAAATGGCACATATTGTTAAACACGTCGCCTAAAACGCTCCTGTCACAACAGCACTGGCATCATTAGACAACACTGTCAGCGGGATACACGCGCACAAGCACATATACACCCCAACCGGGTATGGGCTTGTGTTTATGTGCCATCAAATTAGGCTAAATGAGTGGAAAATATTCAGGATGGCCTCATCAGAATGGTGACTGCGGGGAGATGAAGATGGGGAAGACGGGAGGAGGATGACAATGACAAAGTTTGAATGCACACGGGTCTTGTGAATATTAATAAGGCTGAGGAGGAGAAAAAGGGGGGAAGACTCTGAATGGAATGGAAATGAGAAGCGTGTTAAGTGCTGTACACGTTTGATTTCTGGTGCTCTACCCACTTTCACACATCCGTCCGTGCTGGTTCTCAACTGTTAGCGAGGGGCGAGGGCTCTTAAACGAGACTAAAAGGCTTTAGTCACTGTAACGGGGGTAAAAATTGCAGTTTGAAGAAAAAGTAAGCAAATCATTACAATGTGTTGTATACAATGCTTGGTATCTATTCAATACGATACCAAGCAATATCAAAGCTATTATCCCAATGCCAATACTTTAAATGGATTGTTTTTGTATTTTTACAAAGAGTGTGTTTACATGCACTTAATCTGATCATAATCAGACTTATGTAGTTATCCAATTATTCAAGTGCTCATATATACAGAATACTCGTATTAAAGTAAGGTCCACAAATCTGATACAGACTTGGCTTTCAGATCAGTAATCTGATCTCTGAGTACATGTATACTCTCACTCTGATCTCTGTCAAATCTCTCAGTACATGTATACTCTCACTCTGATCTCTGACTACATGTATACTCTCTGTCTAATCTCTGAGTACATGTATACTCTCACTCTGATCTCTGACTACATGTATACTCTCACTCTGATCTCTCAGTACATGTATACTCTCACTCTGATCTCTGACTACATGTATACTCTCACTCTGATCTCTGACTACATGTATACTCTCACTCTGATCTCCGAGTACATGTGTACTCTCACTCTGATCTCCGAGTACATGTGTACTCTCACTCTGATCTCCGAGTACATGTGTACTCTCACTCTGATCTCTGTCTGATCTCCGAGTACATGTGTACTCTCACTCTGATCTCTGTCTGTTCTCCGAGTACATGTGTACTCTCACTCTGATCTCTGTCTGTTCTCCGAGTACATGTGTACTCTCACTCTGATCTGTCTGTTCTCCGAGTACATGTATACTCTCACTCTGATCTGTCTGTTCTCCGAGTACATGTATACTCTCACTCTGATCTCTGTCTGATCTCCGAGTACATGTATACTCTCACTCTGATCTCTGTCTGATCTCCGAGTACATGTATACTCTCACTCTGATGTCTGAGTACATGTATACTCTCACTCTGATCTCTGAGTACATGTATACTCTCACTCTGATCTCTGAGTACATGTATACTCTCACTCTGATCTCTGACTACATGTATACTCTCACTCTGATCTCTGATTACATGTATACTCTCACTCTGATCTCTGTCCCATCTCTCAGTACATGTGTACTCTCACTCTGATCTCTGAGTACATGTATACTCTCACTCTGATCTCTGACTACATGTATACTCTCACTCTGATCTCTGACTACATGTATACTCTCACTCTGATCTCTGACTACATGTATACTCTCACTCTGATCTCTGTCCCATCTCTCAGTACATGTGTACTCTCACTCTGATCTCTGTCCCATCTCTCAGTACATGTATACTCTCACTCTGATCTCTGAGTACATGTATACTCTCACTCTGATCTCTGAGTACATGTATACTCTCACTCTGATCTCTAAGTACATGTATACTCTCACTCTGATCTCTGTCTGATCTCTCAGTTCATGTATACTCTCACTCTGATTTCTGTCTGATCTCTCAGTACATGTATACTCTCACTCTGACCTCTGTCTGATCTCTCAGTACATGTACACTCTCACTCTGATCTCTCAGTTCATGTATACTCTCACTCTGATTTCTGTCTGATCTCTCAGTACATGTATACTCTCACTCTGAGCTCTGTCTGATCTCTCAGTACATGTATACTCTCACTCTGACCTCTGTCTGATCTCTCAGTACATGTATACTCTCACTCTGATCTCTGTCTGATCTCTCAGTACATATATACACTTACTCTGATTTCTGTCTGATCTCTCAGTTCATGTATACACTTACTCTGATTTCTGTCTGATCTCTCAGTTCATGTGTACTCTCACTCTGATTTCTGTCTGATCTCTCAGTTCATGTGTACTCTCACTCTGACCTCCGTCTGATCTCTCAGTACATGTATACTCTCACTCTGACCTCTCAGTACATGTATACTCTCACTCTGATCTCTGTCTGATCTCTCAGTTCATGTATACTCTCACTCTGATCTCTGTCTGATCTCTCAGTTCATGTATACTCTCACTCTGATCTCTGTTTGATCTCTCAGTACATGTATACTCTCACTCTGATCTCTGTCTGATCTCTCAGTACATGTATACTCTCACTCTGATCTCTGTCTGATCTCTCAGTTCATGTATACTCTCACTCTGATTTCTGTCTGATCTCTCAGTTCATGTATACTCTCACTCTGATCTCTGTTTGATCTCTCAGTACATGTATACTCTCACTCTGATTTCTGTCTGATCTCTCAGTTCATGTATACTCTCACTCTGATTTCTGTCTGATCTCTCAGTACATGTATACTCTCACTCTTATAAAAAATACAGAGATCAGAGTATCCATGCACTGAGATATCAGACAGAAATCAATCTCTATATGTGCAAAAACCGGCTGCAATACCAAAAACAAGCAAGAGGTGTTATCACAGCATAGCCAGCAAATCACTTTTGAAGCAATGCAGATGATGAATATTCATATTTTCAGCTAAAGTGGCCTAATGTTTTGTTTCATTTTGCTTTTTAGTCGCAGCAAGAAGTTTAAGTTTCACATCTTATTCCATCCATCCATCTTTTATCTTAATCCTGGTCTGGGTCACAGTGACTGCCCCAAGATTTTCATTGGGTGCTGGGAAGGACATTGCACTATAATTTAATTGTAGTCTGGACAGGATGCCAATCCATCACTGGGCACACACACAGACTAGGATAATTTAGAGTAGCAAGTTCACCTGATCTCCATGTTTTTTGGACTGTGAGAGGAAATAAGAGATTTCGGAGGAAACCTGGGAGAACACAGAAACTCCACCAAGATGGGGACCTAAACCCAAGACCCCAGATCACATCTTATTCTGAGATTATTGGCCAGTTACACAGCAGAAATCTGATTACTACCAGACTCATGAAGACCCACAGTTTCTCATTATCTGATTACTCAGTATGTAAATGTGTTGAGCCAATCAGATTTTCAGACTATGACGTACAGGATCCCCAGCTCTGATACATCAGCTAACAGACACCTGAGTCAGCAGACACTGCATGGTAGTAGTGACGGGAAGAGAGTGCCATCTACCCACCCAGAGAGAGCATGGCCAGCTTTGCTGTCTCGGGCAGGGGTGTAGCACCAAATTCTGGGCCCTATGCACAAGCAATGCCCAGGGCCCCACCCCATATTATTAAATATATATATATTTTTAAATATTTAAAGGAAAATAAAATTCCAGACTCCTCGAGGGCCCTCTCCACACTTGGGGCCCTGGTAACTCAGTGCCACTTTTCCCCTCACTACGACGCCCCTGGTCTCGGGTCCCAACTGTAGATGGCAAACAGTATGACCAGGACTCGCGATGCTCCGATTAGCGCCGCTTTAGCCACTCGCGGCTATATTCCAACTTCCTAATCTTTCTTAAAAATGTGGCTGTTAGAATATCCCTCATATACTGTGGCACTACCATGGTTATATGGTATTAGAACCATGTTTTTTGGACAATATTATGATGGTATTACCACGGCAACACTAAAGTAAATTACTTTTAGTAGCATCGTGATACTACCATCACGGTTGTGTCCAAAAATAACATGGTTCTACTGTGACGGTACTAACATTATACTTTTTTTGTACAGGACACCAGGAAGAAACAGTAGAATGAGCTTAAATCATTGTTTACATGTGAAGATCGTTTGTCAAAAACAAGATCAGAGTTATCGATGCTTCAGTATCAATCCACCATCCCTGCAGTCGGTCAGTGTGTACAGAGAGTTCAGCATTCAAACATGAGGAACCCTGAACATTAGCCTGCCTGTCACGATACACAGACTGGGGTCACGTTATCCTTACAACAGCCAACAGCTCACAAAAACAGAATTCTTTATAAAATGTGCTTCTCTAAACAAAATGGTTATACAGTGCAGTGAAGACTCAAAGAACCCTTTGCATGATTGACGACTGCTGAAGAGGGTGTCGTACATGGTTCTTTCACCATGCAAAGAACCCTTTAATCATGCAAAATATACTTGTATATGCTCATATACTGCCCTTACAAAAAGTGACCATGTTCACTGATGGTGGTACTCTGGTACAGTGGAAATACTACCACTGTTATGGTAGTTTTCTTTATAAAATGATGGTTTTATTATGGTGATACCATCATAGTCGTGGTAGAACCACTGTATAGTTTTGTAAGGGTGGGATTGACCAGACAGCACATTGTCATGAGAATTTAAAGCATTTTAAATTTCATTTCAATCCAATACCGACTAATTCCCAAACTAATACCCCCACACCAATACTGATCAAATTTGAATTTTTAAAAAAAATTTGCAATGAGAATCACAGCATGCACAGTGATTTTGGGAAGCAGAAGCCGCAGTATGAAGTAAAACACTGATGGTAAACCAGAAATCAACATAAAAGAATGTAAGAATGCATAAAATTTTTAAAAAAGTGAAAAATGAAAGTGACCAGGTTTAACATCATTAACACAGAGCAGCCTGATGGGGGGTCTAGAGGGTTAATAAAACGATATTCTCCTGTGAGGATCGATTATTAAAAAGCAAACCGAGCATCAGAAGTATCTATCAGCCAATCCCTACATGTGAGGCTAACAGCCCCCCCGCGGAGACTGTTTAACGAGAGCACATCTTAAGCGGAGTTTATTCTCAGACGTCTTACCTTTTTATTCTCGTGAGGAGAGGAGAGCGCAGGAGGAGAGCAGCTGTCTTCAGAGACTCCGGAGAAGCGGAGGCAGTCCGAGCTGAGCGGAGAGCGCGGTCAGGACGGAGAGGCGAGCGGCTGTGAGGAGCGCAGCCTCACCGGAGCGCGGCGCAGGGACGCCGCCATCCCCCGCTGGAGGTGCAGCGCAGCTGAGACACACGCGCTGCTGAGTGAGCTCGAATCAACGAGCGACTGGGCGCTACTGACGCTGTCCACGCGGATGAGGGAGGGCGCGTGGGCTGATAGCCCCGCCCACAACAAAGTTTGTTAAGACTCTGGACTGAGGATGGGCGATACCACTTTCTCTCGGTCTGATGGCGATTACAAGGCTGGAACTCAATACCACGTGACCGGATTTGCTGTATAAATAAGCGAGCGCACTAGTCCGTTGTAGCAACAGAGTTGCCAGGTTCGCGGTATTCACGCCAATTTGGGCTTTTTTGAAAATCCAGTCGTGGGTGAAAATTCAAGGGTGGCGGATTATGTTCAGGCCACCCCATAAAACATTTTAAGCACAACTAGCAAAAAGTGTAACATTCTGGACTGTATGATCCAATTAAAAAACCACAATAAAATAATAAAAATAAAACCTAATTCAAACAAAGTATCCAAACCAGTGCAAATATTGAGCAATTCCTTATTAACAAACTGCTTTTTTTCTTTCTAAACATAAATCATATCAGTTGTCTTAACTGAGTGCCCACAGAACACTTTTTAGAATTGCATGCATCCTTTTTAACAACTAGGCTACAATATTTAGTGAAGTGACTCCCTCTCCATATAGCTCTCTACAGCTAACAACCCAGGAGCTAGCCTATTATACACTTCATGAGACAAATTGCATCTAAAATCATAGAGATTTTACATGGATGAAGGTTTTAACCAAACATGTTTGGGATACACAGGCAAATGCACATATACTCTAACACCACATGCTTTCGCAGGTTTGATGTGGAAGTTTTGAAAGCTGACAGCTCTGTTTGACGGGACAAGCACATTTTGCATCGCATGAGGACGTTATTGTCTCGTTTGCATTTGAAAACAAATAACTAGCTGAGATATGGCCAAAGATTTCCTTCGCTTTTCCGATTCCTCTCCTCCACTGGAAATCAATTTCTCTGCTTGACTATCCTCAACCTTCTCCCTGCCCTCCCATCTCTTGCTCGTCTGTCTCGGCACCAGCCACCTTCCAACTAGGCTCAAGTGGAAATTATGCGCGCGAGCACCCACGCCAATTTCCTTTCAGTTAAGGCAGTTTTTTTCCCCGAATTTTGTTTTCTTTATTCAATAAAGGGGAGTTTTCCAATGTAGCGAAGTAACATACTTGTGTCAAAATCAGTGTTGCCAAGTCTGCTTATTATAAGCAACTTTGGGCTTGTTTTTTTCTAAAGTCGCTTGCAAATCTCGCGAGTCGCGTTTTTTTGGGCTTGTTTTTGTATGTAAAGTTGCTTATTTGGGCTTGACTTTCTTTCCGAGTAAAACACTTTATCTCCCAGCTCCCCAATAATGAAGAAACAGACGAGTGGTAGGTAGTTTGGCCCTTCCAAGCCCCCGTTTCCTGTTCATTGCTCTCACCCAAGTTGACCAGTCACACACCTAAACACACAGCAGGCAGCCCAGTGTGATGAGGCGCAGCATTAGAATGAGCTCGAGTTAAGTGGGGAAAATATGGAAAAAATAAAATTGTGAGAAAAAGAGCGTGCTGAAAGAATGGCTCTGACCTCAGATGGGAGATGCAAAATGCACTTTTCTATTGATCAGAGCTTAAAAGATTTGAAGTTATTCAAATAATTTTAGTTATTCAAATAATTTATTTATTTAAAATGTTTATATTGAAAGTGTTTATACATAACACCAAAATTATGCTAATGTCATAATAAACCTTTTACCTTTATACTGTTTAAAAGCGGCCTCGGTTTTACAGAATGTGATGGGTTGCCAGCTGGGCTTATTTTGGGCTTGTTTTCATAGAGCTGGTTGCTTGTTTCTATTGTGAGATCTGGCAACACTGATCAAAATGTACTTGAGTAAAAGTAAAATTACCTATTTAAAAAAAAAAAAAAAAAAACTTACAAATTACTCAAAATCTACTCAATTACAGTAACGTGAGTAAATGTATTTCATTACTTTCCACCTCTGCTAAACATGCTCATACTTTTCAGTTG
>BRDA01087819.1:0-11146 GCA_036984385.1 Crenuchus spilurus
TATATATATATATCACTTTATGTGTAAGAACTATAAATTCTCAGTTACACAGACACACACACCCCTGTTAAGTATATATAGTGTATTTAAGTAAACACTGTGTACATATAAATTAGCCCCATGGAAAAAGACGAGTCACCTAAGTCATTTTGAGCCTGCAGATGGAGCTCAACAAGGATGATCAGGCTATAAATTCCTGCAGGGTGTGTGATGGGATTCATCAATTGAGAAGAGGGGGTACAATGCAGTGAATGTCTTGTCTGGCGTGGAAAATGGGTCACAGATCAGATGTTAGTGATAAAGCAGTGATTGTATTTGGGCACCAAAGGTCAGAGTGTGAAGGAAGTAGCTGAATTTGCAGGTGTATGGAAGTGTACAATCATACAGGTCTACCAGCAGTGGTGATAATCCCAGTCTACAGGACATTCTCACCAGAATTGTGGCTGAAAGATGAAACTGAGACAAGGACCATCAGTAGGTTTCACTGCTTGTGAATGAAGATATCTTCACTTCCAGTCAAGAATTACTTCTAGAAGTCAACGCAGGTTCTTCAGAATCAATTTATGAAAGAATTTAACAGAGAACTGTACGCCATCAACATATGGAGCAGAGTCACAAAAGAGACAATCAGCATTGTGTGGCCACTATTCTGCTGAGAATGTCCTGCAGACTGAGATTATGACCACCGCTGGTAGACCTGTATGACTGTACACTTCTGTACACCTGCACATTCAGCTACTTCCTTCACACTCTGGTGCCTAAATACAATCACTGCTTTATCATTAACATCTGATCTGTGACCCATTTTCCACGCCAGACAAGACATTCACTGCATTGTACCACCTCTTCTCAATCTATGTATCCTCTCACACACCCAGCAGGTATTTATAGCCTGATCACTGATATGCAGCAGGTGAATTATTTTGTTGTTTGAGGAGTTTATACACACAAACTTTCAAAAAAGGCTGGAACAATAAAACTGGTTCATAATCAAAGGTGTCAGAAGTATTGACATTCATGACTCAGGTAGAAGTACAGATACTCGGGTTTAAAAAGACTTTTATAGAAGCTGAAGCATCAACTTAAGCTTTTTACTGAAGTAAAAGTACAAAAGTACTGATTTCAAAACTACTTAAAGTATAAAAGTAAAAGTAATGTAAGGAAAACAAATACCAAAACTTAGTCTGTGTCACAGGGGCATATAGTGTACTACCCCACCCCCCCACCCCCAAAATAATTTTTTTTCTAAAAGCTGTAATGACTATAATGTTATATTAAAATGGTAATGTTGACATTTTTTGGGGATGTACTGGCTTCCTGTTTCAGCTGCATATCTGCCCCTTGAAAATGAAAACATTTTATTAATGTAAGAGCCATTTTGCACTAAATGTATATTTAATAGTAATTATATTGCTATTTTGTGTTTTATGTTCTTCTAGGTTATTTAGGAGCATTATTTTAGTATTTAGAGTAAATCATTTCTTTTTCTGGCAATCGATTGTTTTTCCCTGATTGCAAATTTACTCTGTACTCCATTACTTTCCCCTGAGGAGATCAGGGTAGTATTTTAAGGTAGCAGTTTTGTTAGCGTAGCCTGTTATGCTAAGCAACATTTTTGATGTATTCCTTTGTTATTCTGGTAAAAACAGTACAAACAGACCTGTGTGAAAAACAAGACAGAATAAACATGTTTGAGGACTACACTTCGTCTTTCTGTTGCTTTTGGAGGATACTGGATATCGCAGGCAGGAGTTACTTCAAGTTCTGCCTTAAAGCGCTGCGTTGCGGTACGGAGCTTACTGGAGAGTGAGGAGATATGTGACGTGCAGGTACCAATAGGGTATCAGAATGGTATTTGTTTATACTTATCATCCAACCACAATCACATTCACTCTTTCTGGATGGCCAGTTTATCTGGAGAGGATGTTTTTGAAGGAAGACAAACCGAAATGAAATACGTAGAAATAACGAGGCTGTTTTTAAAATGTAAGGAGTAGAAAGTACCGATAATTACATGAAAATGAAAGTAAGTAGAAGTGAAAAGTCATCTGAAAATAATTACTCTGTAAAGTATAAATAACCAAAATTTGTACTTAAGTATAGTAACAAAGTGTTTGTACTTCGTTACTTGACACCTCTGTTCATAATGACTTAGAACAATATCTTGTTACATAGATCTCTATTAACAGTTAAAGTCTTTTCTGTCAAATGGAAACATTTTGTAGATGAAAGAGAAAGGCTGTGAGCTTTCAGCCCTTCTATGAGTTAGAATTAGAATATTAGTTCCGCTTGATTCAGTTCATGAATTCAGAGCATATTGTTCAAGGACACATGGCACAGACTGGGCTTTGATCTCTGCTGCTGTGACATGAATGATATTTTTTTCTTCGTTATTTCCATCACTGTGTTCTGACAGCCTTGGATACTCATGATCCTGTTACCACTTCACTGGATGTCCTTTCTTGGACCAATTTTGGAAGGCACTGTTCACCAGGAACATCTCATTTTGGAGATGCTCTGACTCATCGTCTAGCCTTCACAATCTGGTCCATGTCAAAGTTACTCGTGTCCATTTTGTCCTGTTTCAACTTTAAGAGCTGACTGCTCACTTGCTGCCTAAAACATCCACTCCTCGACAGGTGCCAATTAAAAAAATATCCAGTGTTATTCACTTCACCTGTCAGTGGATTTCAGGTTGTGAATGATCACTGTTTATACACTCAACTGGCTGGACTGACAGGAGTCCTGTGAGCACCAGTGAAGGACTAGAGGATGACTAACAAGCATCAACAGATGAGCTACTGTCTCTGACTTTACATCTACAAGCTGGAACAACAAGGTTTGTGCAGCTAACAGAGTGGACAGTGAGTTAACACAGTGTTTAAAACCTCCAGCTGCTCTGCTGTTTGTGATAACACACCATCATATCAGTGTCACTGCAATGCTGAGAATGATGCATCATCCAAATATCTGATGTGTGGTGGTCCTGTGGGGGTCCTGACCCTTGAAAAACAGGTGAAAGGAGACTAATAAAGTATACAAAGAAACAGATGGACTACAGTCTGTAACTACAAAGTGCACCTGCATGCTCAGTGAAGCTGATAAAACGAACAATGTATGTGTACCTAATGAAGTGGACAGTGAGTATTTAAATTATTATAAAAATATTTACTAAAGGCTGTGTATATATGTCTCTAGCCAAAATAAAAAAAATCAGGCTCATTCAAAAGAAAAAAAAAAAGTTTACCTGCCAATATAAAGAAAAAAGGGACATTCTGAACATTCTGGTGGGTGTGGGTTTGTCTGGGAAGGGGGGGGGGGGTATTGAATGACAGCCTGGAGAAGGGGAGGTATTGGTTTGACAGTCAGCATCAGTCTGTTGGGGGTGGGAAAGTGTCACCTGGCAAGCTCTCCTAATGAGGAGATGAGGTGTATGGGTTATGGGGGGACCAGTGGATGAGCAGCGGACGACAGGGATGCTGTGATACGACGATGAACATATTTTGTGTGGTGGGAGTGTGGGGTTAGTGTCTGCCCTCCCCTAATGACCCTCCTGGGCACATCTCAGTAATGACTGAGGCACACCAGGCAAGGATGTTTCCTCACCTCTGCCTCTGGGTTGGGTTGCCAGATACCAGAACACAGATCCCACACAGAAACTGACAAACTCTTGTTTGATTTGTATCATTAAGAAATCAGGACACTAACAGAAGAAATGACCAGAAATGATCAGGAACACAGCAGGACAAATAGACTAGGAGTAAAAAGTGAGAGCACACACTCATTGACCAACAAACACACACACAATATGAACACACCCGCCCAAAGTGGTGAGCAGCCCCTGTCCACGATACCCAGGGAGCAGCTGGAGGTTAGGTGTCTTGCTCAAGAACACTTCAGTCATGTCCTGTCAGGGGATCAAACCAGCAACCCTAAACACCAGACTACGGCTGGCTCCCCCCCACCAGATTTAAACTCTTTTAGTGTTGATCAGTATGACTTACAGCTGATGAATATCAGAGTCTCAGATTATTAGAATATGTCATGGTGATTCTGAGTAAATGACCATTCAAATATTAAAGCAAAAAAGGCTTGAAATGTGTCACTTTATGTGTAAAGAATATGTCATACATGACGGTTTACCAACACAAATGAATGTTTTCAGGATATTCTATTAGACCCACTCAGTCACACAGTGCAGTTGCAGCCTTTGGGTGATCAGGGTTTGTTGTGATTTCACTGCTGCTGTGCTGAAATGTGTAGAAAACTGTAAAATCAGCATCAGCTGTTAGCGTAGAATCAGAGCCAGTTTCAGCCTGCAAGCTACAGCCTCTTAAACTCCGCTCTGCGTAATCAGCCTTTAATAAGAGCCGGTATTTTCCCTCAGTGATGTTGACTACACACACACACACACACACACACACAGTCCTGCACAGGAAGCAATAAAAGGCAAGCAGCAGTGCCGTTAATTTTCTGCAACAACGAGAGTCACCACAGCGACTAAATATTGCTTTATAAAACACTTCCTGTACAGAGAACGTTTGCTTTGTCTAGCGTGAAATCAAACAGGGGCAAAATAAAGAGCAAAACACTCACATTAGCATAAAGAGAGTCTCACTGCTGCATTATTACCAACACTGAGCTCCTTTCGGCAATGGAACGCACCACTGACCAACTGCATGCATGATTACAAAGACAGCACAATAGATCCTTTTTAATGAGTTTTAGCACAGCGCAGTATGTGTGGTAAATAACCTGAAGTAAAAATGATTTATTTACACTCAAAAGTGAAACTCCTGGTGCTTTTATGGCCGTTACAACTTATCAAAACACAAAAGCCCACTAATATTGTGAAACATGTCCTGTGGTGTAAAAACACTTGTCATAACACTAAAGGTTTAATGTCAGTATTGATACTAAGTAGAATTACAATATTCAGTACTTAACTGATACTGCAGCAATGATACTTAGTCTTCATTCAATGTCTTTTAGACAAAACTGTATCAAGCTAGTGCTCAAAATAAACTTAAAAAAATTTTTGGAGTAAAATATTCTTGGAGGAACCCAGTTTATTTTTAAATGGTCTTAAACCACAAATTAATCCTAATTCCACACTAAAAAAAAAAAAAATTATGGTCCTATCATGAACTATTTATGTTCTGGTTCTTTTAGGAAACCTCTGTGTTTTAAGAACATTGTAGAACAGATTGGGCTCCTTCTAAAAACTTTTAGGTATCAAGAATCTGAGGGTGTTTCAGATACACTGATGTAGTCTGACATGCCTTGACTTTTTTACAAATCACACACATCTAAAATAATTTATTTATAATTTTAATAACTGTTACACAGGCTTTTGTTCATCAGAAACTCAAAAACAACAGTGTCAAAACAGTAAGAGTGTCATAAATCTAATTTTTTAAATTAAATCTGTTCTAAACTAAAACCTATTTTCAGATGTGCTGATATATTGTATAAACTGTATAAACTGTGTGTTGGTTACACACTGGTCATTACAGTTTTTAGATATTATATGTGGTTTTAACTCTAAAGCTTAACAAACGTGAGGTGACACTAACTCCACTGAATATTTACGAGATAGATGTGAACACTCAGGTGAGATGTCTTTGTTCACATCCACATTCCACAGTTTCACGGCTGCTATTCCACATATCCCATGTCCAAAATGACCATGTCATTGTTATATGAATGACAGATCAAATCTTTTTGGCGGGAAAATATGCACAGTTGTCTGACTCGCTCTGAAAAATGTGTCTCTGCTTATTATTATTATTTTTTTTACGGCATTTAGCAGACGCTTTTATCCAAAGCGACTTACAATTGGGGGTTAGGTGCCTTATTCAAGGGCACCTCAGTCGTGACCTGCCCTGGGATCGAACCGGCAACCTTCAGGTCACCAGACCAGATCCTTAACCACTAGGCCACGGCTGCCCCTTATTTAAGCTCCTCTCACAAATATCTAAAAATATATTTTGATTCAAACTATATATTTTGAAAAGTATACACTTTAAGGTTTCCGGGGTATGTTTAGTTTTGTTTCTAGGATAAAATCTCTGAGTTACTAAAGTGCATTTATGGAGTTCTGTTAATATGACGCCGGCGGGAGAGTCGACTGCAGAGTGTTAAGGGTTTTTAGTTTTGCTTAATTATAATTGTGAACACCCATAAGAGAGAGATTTAAAGTCAAACAACAATAATTGTTTGTATATGCCTGTGTGAATGTGTGTGTTTGTGTGTGTGTGTTCATTCTCACCTCTTGGGTCCCTGAATACTGATCATTCCCATGTCCTCCGAGTGGTCAGTGAGGGTACATTTAAAGCCTTTGTCCTGCAGGACTGTCTGAATGTGACTCCAATTGTGTTGGGCTACACCACCTCCTATAGCCAGGTAGTATGCATCTCCTACACACACACACACACACACACAGAGTTGTTGAACACAGTTAACTCTCTCATGCATGAAACATGCAAAAAAACAGTTAAAATGCCACCCAACACAACCTAAACCTGGTGTGAAAGGGGTTAAATAACTACCCACGAAAATGCTGCTTCATATGTATCTTTAATGTTGACTGTTGGCAATCGAGATGTGTATCACATCAGACTGAGTGTTGGAGATACATAAACCTAATAAGATTATACATGCAGTCTAAACTTGTTTGTAAACTTAAGTGTGTGCTATTTTGAGAGTGTTTTCCTCTACCATTAGATTCTGGAGTGAGGGGGAGAAGGGCGGGGCCAGGCTCCAGACGACTGACAGTTAGATCAGCTTCAGCCCCACCCCTCTTGTTCAGCATGCAGGTGTACACTGTAGAGCCTGAAGCACAAACAAATTTGCTATTATGGCAGGTTTTTTATCACGTTTATCTTAAAAATTTGAGATCACATTTTTTAAATTAAGTTTTTTTCATTAAACCAGGAAATAAACACAATTAAAACAAAGAACATCTGTATTAGTGAGTAAGTGTGTGATTTCATCTTCACCTGGTGCTTTGTTGATATCTGCTGTGAACAGCCAATCAGCAGCTTTCTTGGCATCAGGGCCGGTCAGATAGAACTTTCCAAAGTAGGACATATTAAAGACCGCCACAGCATTTCTACAGGCCATACATTCATTTCTGATCTATACACACACACATACACACCACACTGCAGATTTAGTTACTGTACTTACTGCAGTTAGACCACACTAGGGCAGTTATAATTTACAAAGTACAAAAATAAAAATTGGCAGGTCCTACTTGTTCATAAAATAGTGGAGGCAGAGCAATGCTAAAAATAATGCTAAAATGGAGTTCAGCACTGCTAAAAGTAATGCAATAACAGAGCAATGCTAAAAGGGAAGGGAGCACTGCTAAATCTAGCTCTAAAATCTAGAAGAGCATTGCTAAAAGTAATGTAAAAATGGAGAAATACTAAAAGAGTAGTGAACAATTCTAAAAGTAATGCTAAAAGGGGATGGGACACTGCTCAAAGTACTGCAAAAACATAA
Organism: Crenuchus spilurus; assembly: GCA_036984385.1. Lineage (NCBI taxonomy): Eukaryota > Metazoa > Chordata > Actinopteri > Characiformes > Crenuchidae > Crenuchus > Crenuchus spilurus. The sequence continues at coordinate 7,510 of BRDA01087819.1, forward strand.
AATGCTAAAAGAAAAGGAAGCAATGCTAAAACTAATGCTAAAAGTTATATGAAGTAATGCTAAAAGGAATTCTAACCATCTCATGGTGTACTACTAAATGTAATACAAAAAGGGAATGGAGCAATGCTAAATGTAACATGAAAAGTGAGTAAAGCAATGCTAAAAGAAAACAGCAATGTTAAAAGTATTGCTATAAGAGAAGGTTAAAAATAAAGAAAGAGCAGTGCTAAAAGTGATAAGACTATAAGAGATTGAAGCAATACTAAAATTAATGCTAACGTAGTGACATGATGCTAAAAGTAATGCTAAAGGTAATGCTAAAATGGAATGGAGCTGTGGTTTAATAAAAAAAATAAAATAAAAAATAATAATAATAATAATAATAATAATAATAATAAAAACAGAATAAAGTTAATTATGCTGTGACCATAGGGTATGTCTAACACTGCAGGTTATCCTACTTAAACAATAAATATAATCAGATAATAATTACTTTCATATTACTATAATAATAATATAAATCTAACAAAGCAATAATATTAATCTAATTTTCAGGACTAAAATAACGCTGATACACACCTACACACACACACACAGAACTACATAGGGGCACATAAATATAAAACACACAGCTTACACACACACACTTACAAATATGAACACTTGCCGTGTTGTGATGTGGTGGAAAACTGAAGGTGTATTCTTGTCCCAGAAGCTCGTTGTACTTGTAGTTTTCATTTTTGGGGATGTCATAAGCGCCATAATAATCATAATCTAAAACCTGAACATACCGATTAATCAGAGATGTAAACAATCACAATAGTGCTGCACACACTCAAATATCATCTATACATCAATGTGTGTGTTGTGGACAGTTTATCTAACCGGTGCAGGTCTGTCTTTATTGAACCAGCCCGGCCTTTCCCAGCCGTGTCTCTCCTGATACACACAGCCCTGCTCCTGCAGCTCCTACAACATACAAAACACATAACATTACAATACAACCCAAACATTCACCTACATTTCAGTGGACAGCCAAATCAAAGCCTCAGTGAGGTCAGGATGTTGGATGATCACCACCATCTCATCCACAACTCCTTTCTAAAGTAACACTTCTCCACAGCTCAGTGCTGGGGGGGCTTTATACCCCTCTAGCCCAGCCTGGCATTAGACATGGTGCCAACAAGTTCATGTTTAGTTCAATTCTATTGGCAGTACTTCTCTACAGGGACTGTACCTCAGATGTCAGCTGAGAGATGTTTGGAGTCAAATTTTGGCTTCTTTAGTTTAGCAGCTAGAACTCAAAGCTAATGTTATCAAGTCCTAGAGCACAGTAATCACCCCAAATCACCAGCTGTTTCTGTTAATACCAGCATTTCTCTTAATCCATTTAAACCACATACAGAAATACATATAAGGTGTCACAGACCAGTCAATATGATTTAGAACAGATATATAAAAATAAATAAAACCTCACTGCTACAAGAATCCACTTCAGACAGCAGCAGGCCTGGTAAAAGACTGATCTCGGATCAGATTCTGCCATTCAAGACAGTCATTGTAACATAAAATGTACATCCCATATATGTTAATGTTTGCTCTAGAGCAGCACTTCCAACACTGTCCAAGATGGTGGCTCCAGCATTCAGTTACACAAGTTTTTACAGACCTGCCAATAGTTTTGATTTTCATGAGTTTCCCTATTTTTTAACCCTTTCTCCCACTTCTTCCCAGTTAGTAATGTCTCTCTTTAAAACCTCGTGAATTTATAGTAATACTAATCATTTCTCAGATTGTGGGATGTGTGTTCTGACATCTGGCAACCCAACCAGACCCTGCTTGACATGCACTGCTATTTATTGTGCTGTTCCCAGCATTGTTAGGGGTGGACATTCAAGCCCCAAATGTTTTGCTGGCTGGCAGCCTTGAATGTCTTTACTTTGAAAGTGAAAGTAAAGCTTGTGCACCGTCTCTTAATATGTACATTCACCAGGTGACCCCCCCCCCCAATTATGACTTATTTGGCACACAGAGGACCCCATCATGAACATCAGTCCAGGGAGACTTTGTCAACCTGGAACCTGGAGCCAAGAACCTATTTCATACCATAATGTTGGCAGGTATGGTTTGTTTTGATTTTTATACCTCACACCTCAGTCATACAGAGTCCTAAACCATGTCAGCAAGTCTGTGATCCCAAAGTAAAGAAATGGACGTGGTTAAACCCTCATATTAATGAAATTCCACAAAAAACACTTATATAACTGCCAGATTTTATAGAAATAAAGGTAAACATACCCTGGAAACCTTAAAGGGTTTACTTTTCAAATATATACAGACTGAATCAAAATATATTTTTAGATTCTTGTGAGAGGAGCTTAAATAAGCAGAGACATCATTGTAAGAGCAAGTCATACAGCTGCGCAGTTTTTCCAGCCAAAATGATGTGATGTGTCATTTGCTGGCTGGCGGTCAATCATATTATGATAATGACTTAGTAATTCCAGACATAGCATGTGTGGAATAACCGCTGTGGAATGTGTGGAATGTGTGAAGACCGTCACATCAAACAAAACTGCTTTCACCTGAACAAAAGATGAGTGTTCACAGATCTCATAAATACTAAATCTAGGAAGCACTAAATAAGTGAAACGTCACCTCACATTATTTAAGCTTCAGAAATAATTCACATACAATGTCTAAAACCTGTAATGAGCAATATGTACCCAACACCTCTGTTTATTCAGTTCTGAGCTCAAAAGTCTTGGCTAGAAATGTTCAGAGTGTTTTCACAATATATCAGCACATCTGAAAACAGGTTTTTGTAAAATCTAAGTTTAGAGCAGATTTAATCAGAATATAGATTTATGACACTCTTACTGTTTTGGAGTTTGTGCTGAACAAACATCTGTGCAACACTTAAAAAAATAAATTTTAGATATGTGTAATTTGTGGAAAAAGTCATGTCAGACTACATCAGAGTGTCTCCAAGGCTTAAGCAGTTTGAGAAGTTTTGGTGATGTACTTTTACAAAAAAGACTATTTAGGTTACTACTGAAATCTATTGTAAGTAATACTGGCTCCAGTTCAAAACTGAAGATTTTTTTAAATATTATTATAAATATATTTAACTGCAAGTTGTACCATGTATTACTATGTATGACAAATAACATTTGATTTGAAAATCTGGTTTGGTGACACCAAATAAGTCTAAGCAGATCAATCACACATCTCACCTACTCTCCTCCTTCAGAATTATGAACACAGACACCCTCTGATGGGACTTTGGATTGAATTGTTGTGTGGAGGTTTCTGTTGTGCTCCAGATCACCAGTAACGTGCAGTAACGGTGTATGTGCTGTAACCTCATAAGTGTCATGGAAGCACTGGTTCTTTCAGACTATACACACTGTTATAACTGAAGAACTCAACCAGTGTTCAATGTAGTTATGAGATAATACTCATTATTATTTTCATATTATATAGGGTGTAATACAAACTGGATTCCATAAAAGTTGGGACACTAAACAAATTGTGAATATAAACTGAATGCAATGATGTGGAGATGGCAAATGTCAATATTGTATTCGTAATAGAACATAGATGACAGATCAAAAGTTTAATCTGAGTAAATGTA
>BRDA01087821.1:0-18228 GCA_036984385.1 Crenuchus spilurus
TAAAATGTGCAGAAGATATTTGTATAAGACTGTAGATATGTAGATAATTAGATCATTTGTAGATAACTGGATAATTTGTAGATAATTAGATAATATGTAGATAATGACATTGTATATGTGTGTCTGTGTGAGTGTGTGTGTCCCTTACTGCTCTGATCTCCTCACACTCTCTCTGTGTGAGACAGTCACTCATGTGTGTGAGAAGATCTCTGGGCTTCATGTTTTTGGTAATGGATGGTTCGATGCGGTCCAGCAGAACCCTGTATGGTTGCAGAGCTTCCAGATGAGTGAAATCCCACCGACTGACCGCATCATACAGACCAGTGTACTCTGCACACATGTGAACAGAAAAACCTAAAGAGTTATCATCACATATTTATGTAGTTTTATATCATTTCTATGGAGCTCATAAGGTGACATGCCATGTATATAAAAAATAATGCATGGCCACAACTTAGTAAGGCATGGAATCAAGATCCTAATGTGTGACCATGACTTGGGAGTAATGCATGAGTACAAGATACTCAAGTAAGTCATTGCCACACCTTTAATATTTTGTTCCTAAGCATTACTAAAGTCATGGCCATTAATTATTTTTATTAGATGGGATGTCACATAGAGACTATGAAAATTACAAATGAGTAGTAGTGAGATTAATTAATTAACTCATTAATTCAACATTTAAAAAATGTTATTCATATTCAGTATAATGAACAAAGCTTTAGATGCCTGGAGCATATCATAGTACCTTCAAGTTAGATTCGCATTTAATATATAATGACAGTATATTTATCCCTGAATGGCTTCATACTGGTGCCAAAATGCTTGAAATTTTAACCAAAAAGTATATTTTACTGTTTAATTCTGAATATTTTTAAAATGTATAAAATAATAATAAAATTAAGTAGAAAAGGTGATCCAAACTTTTGAACAATAATATATGTAACATAAAATAAATAAAAATTGTGCCTGAAATGTATAAAAAAAGTCATATTGTTGTATATTTACTAATAAACATTTTCCTTTGTTTATTGCTGTATTTGCATATTTAATACATATTCATTTGCATTGATGCTGTATGTGTATATGATGGTTGAAATGCTTTGATATTGCAAAATGTAAATTCTTGATAGTAATACTGCAAAAAATGAAAATTACTCGAAACACCCTTTGAGGGGTTCCTCAGCTTCCCACAAGGATGGAACACATCCAGAAAGCCTTTTGCAAAGGTTGGTTCTCTAAGGAGTCCAGAACTTATGCTTAATGCAATGCAGTTATATAGTTAGAGGTTCCTGTAGGAGTCATGTGGGAAGGTTTCTTGAGGAACCTAAAATATATTTCTTTGAGTGCCCAACTGGATCACTGAAGAACCTTTAGTTTTTTATATTAATTGAAACGATGTTTTACTGTGTAGTATACTTCCAAAACTAAAGGGGTCTTTGATTATATCCATTTGGGTGCTCAAAGAAATTCATATTAGGTGCCTCAAGGCACCTTCTCATATATAACAGGGGTAACTGGAGGAGCCTAGAAGCTCCTGGAGGAACCTCAAACTAGATCACTGGGTTCCATCAAGCACAATTCTACAGTAATGGGTTCCTGGAGGAAAACATCTGAAATTCCTCAGAAAAGCATCTTTGCAAAAAGGGTTCTACCAATATGGCAATCTGAGGAATCTCAAATGGTGCTCTGAACATCCATTCATTTGTAAAGTGCACTGAGGTCCCTGCCGTGGCCCTGCCTGAGGCATGCAGTGTGTCCAGAAAGGCCTGAAACCAGCCAGCCTCCTCCAGCATCCACATCTTCTCCAGCAGCATCTGAGCTGCTGATTTCATCGACACCCTCTCCTCTGACTGGATCCTCTCGACTGACTCTGAGGGGGATAAATATATGAAATCGGAGTCACAGATGTAAAATCATCAAAACTACAGCATTTGTAACCAACTCACACTTAAAACGCTCAGAGTACCAATGCACTGCCAACATGCTGCTCTGTAGTGTATCTTTAAAAATTATTGCGTTATAAAATGCTGCCTTATACTTAAATGACTTCATGCCTTCCTGCCTCAGAAGCCTGAATAGCAGCTTTTCTTACATTTCAGACACATTTCTCTCTGAGCTTCCTGACTTTCTTAATCTCTAAGATCCAGGTAAACAGGAAGTCATATGAAACCCTATTCTGTCATATTTTCAGTTACAATAAATAAACTAAAAAAATAAAATGTTATTTTTAATAAATATTAATATTATAAATATTATTATAATTAATGTAAAATAAATAGAACTGAGCACTGCCTCTGTCCTGCTGAAGGCGCCCTCTGGTGGCACAAATCTGAGTTATAAGATGAACCTACATAAGGAATGTTAGTTCTTGGTTCCCAAAATGTTCTGAGAATGGTCTCTATGTCATTCTCTGGCTTTGTTTACAGAAACATAACATTCTGTTTCAGAGGTGCCTTATGGTTCCGAGAACGTTCTCCTAATGTTCTAGTAAACTTTAAAGCACATCTAATGCAACAAACCTTGTTGGAATGTTACTGTAAGGCTCCTTTAAGGTGAATCATCAGAACGTTCAGAGAATGTTCTCCTAATGTTCCAGTAACGTTTAAATTGCAATCTTAAAGAACCCTTGCTGGAATGTTTCAACTTATGTAATTTCCAAAAACTAATCACAGGAGAACCGTATGCTAACGTTAGCGGAACGTTTTGTGGGATATCCGTTTCAATGTCTTAAATGTAACCTGTTGAAAAACACAATAGAAAGCAATGAATGATTCTTTTGGTTCCTAATGATTTTTAATGGTGCCAAATGGTTAGTAATGGTATTTAATGGTTTGGAATCGAAATGCTATTGTTTACTAATGGGACTTGAAGGTGTTTTTCAGGACACCAGTGGTGTTTAATGACAAACATTGAGCCAATTCCCATTTTCTTTAAAAACTAAAAACAAACTTACCCTCATCCAGGTATGTGGTCATGAACACCCTGATGTAGGATGGCCGTAAGGTCTGGATGATGTAATGACTAAATCGCCGCAGGTTCTCTTTCTCCAGCTCGTACATGGTGAAGAACCGAGTATGAACTACTGAAAAGCACCTCAGTCATTTATTTCACACTCCTATTCCGGCAAGCCCCGCCCTCTGCTCCACGATTGACTAGTGCGTTCTGTGCTCGGGCGCTACCATTGGTTAGTAAATAGTCACGAGCGCTGGCGTGGAACGCCAGACATTATCAGCCAATCAGAGCGCGGAAGGCGGGGCTTGTCGAAAATCGGGTTGAAAAAAAAAACAGTGTGGACCCCGGAAACGAAACCAAAACTTGAGAAAAGTCAACGAAACGAAAGCGTCGCTAACCGCACAGCTGAGCTTCACATTTTTACACGATCAACTGCTTTGTTTACTAGTTATTACAAACTACTGATCATTATAAGCAGGTTTCTATACACTTATCAGCAATAACATTAAAATTACATCCCTGTACCATTACTCAGTCCATGTGATCAGCTCCACTGAAAACTGTGTAGATCTACAAATACAGACCGTTTCATCCTGTTAAATGGTCAGGACCACTAGACAACGTGCATTATTTGATTGGTGGATCATTATCAGCACTGCAGTGCCATTGACGTGGTGGTGGTGTGTTGGTGTGTGCACTGGTATATGTGGATCAGACACAGCAGAGCTGCTGACTAAAGGACCAACACAAACTGTGCAGCAACAGGTGAGCCAATGTGTCTGACTTTACATCTACAAGCTGGGTTAACAAGTTGTACACAATAGACTGGACAGTGAAGTAACAGAGTGTTTAAACTATCCAACTGCTGTGTCTGATGCACTTGTAGCAGTGCAACACATTAGCACACCACCACCACATCAGAGTCACTGCAGTGCTGATGAAGATGCACCACCCAAATAATACTTGCTGAAAAGGGGGAAAACAGGCTAATAAAGTATACAGAGAAACAGATGGACTACAGTCTGTAATTTTATAACTATAAGCTGCATTTCTACAGTCAGTGAAGGTAGAAATAAGGAGGCGGAAATGTTATGGCTTGTCAGTGTATTATTAGTATATATGCACATTATAAACTATTGGTTGAATTTCACATTTTGTTGCACTGTATCAATAAAAGCATATACAGTATCAGTCAAAAGTTAGGCACCTTCTCATTCAATGTTTTTTTTTCAACACTGTAAATGAACAGTGAAGTCATCCAGACTCTGAGTGAACACATAAGGAATCATGTAGTAAACTTAAAAGTGTTAAACAAACCAAAACATGTTTTAGATTTTACTTCAAAGTAGACACACAACTGATGTCTCAAACACATTAAGAGGCAATAAATGCAAGTCATGAACTCTTGACAAGACACAGCTGTTAACTGAAAGCCATTCCAGGTGACTACCTCATAAAGCTGACTGAGAAAATGCCAAGAAAGCTGCATCTAAGCAAGAGGTGCCTACTGTGAAGAATGTCAAATATAAACATGTTCTGGTTTGTTTACTTGTTTGTTTACTAATTACATATGTATTTCTTTAGTTTGAATGACTTTAGTATTAATCTACAATGCAGAACATTTTAAATCAGTCCAGAAGGTGTGTCCAAACTTTTGACTGGTAGTGTATATTTTATTTTTTCCTAAAGTATGACTCACAATTCGACTCTTACTTGGCTGAAAATGTAGAATAACAAACATAGATTGAATGTACATGCTTTTATACTTGTAAACAGTAACAAATACACAATTTTTCATTATTTTAAAGGGAAATTCACAGATTTTTCAAAGTTACAGCATAATTCAAGTATAAACAGTCACTTTGAGTAAGCAAAATAAGTGAAATGTTGTATGTGCATGCTCTGCACTCCACAGAGAACTTTCCAAGTATGCATGACTGTTTCCCTACCACTAGCACTGTTCTGTACAGGTCATGTGAGGTAGCTTTAAGAAGTCTGGTTCCCAGCAACTCTAGGCTCAGCGCCACTGCAAACAATTGGGATCATTTTCATTTGGGAGATTTTCCTGTTACTCAAAGTCTAGAAGCAACAGATGATCAAAAAAAGCTCATTTTGTTGCCAAAAAAGAAGCGGTGCCATCACCTGGAATCAGAATTATTTTATTTTAATTTTTTTGCATATGAAACATTTATTTTTTTGTCTGTGGTGTTGAAGGGGCAGCAGTAAGAACAGCTTTGTCACATTTTCTGGAGTAGAGCCAGGCAGAGACTGTGTGATCACATACAATGAGTCAGCAGTCTCGAGTAGGCGTTCAGGTGTTTCACTACACACATGCATGCACGCATACACACACACTCGCACTCACTGTGCAAGAGGCATGGTGGTTATTAAGGAAGTGGACACTTGCCACATGTTCCCTGAGTTAAAGACACTTTCAGAGGAGAACGGGGCCAGTTTGAATGGTAGTTGTATGTGTAGTGTGTAGTGTGTGTAATGTGTGTGTGTTGTGGCACAGCAGGTCAGCACCAGGACTGAGGCAGAGGTTGCGTCCACTGTAATAACATGAACTATAAATACTAAAATAACAACAATAATAAAAGCTTAAATGTCTTAATGTTCCTCATGTTAGCCAGTTATCACCATACATGAGAAGGTTCATTTTAAAAAATGTAAATGAGAAGACTATTTTACAAAGAAAAGAGCCCAGACTTCATTATGAATGAACGGCTGCAGAGTTAACCTGCAACTCTAGTTCTAGACAGCAGGGCTGGTCTCTGCACGAGTCTGAAAGTCACTTGTTTCAGTGTTTTCTGTTGCATCTGCCTCCCTATCCGAGTCTGATTGGTCCCTACGAGGCACAACTGCACCATCTAGTTGGTCAGCATCACGGTCTGTGGCAGCACCTTCTTGCCTAGACTCCACCCTTGGCCCCTCCTCTGGCAGAATATCCTCTAGCTCCTGCAGAATGGATTCCAGCAGTCGTGTGTCAGACGGTGTGGGTACTGTTGTCCCAGGAACATCCTGGCTGAGGTCATTGGTTCTTATTGGCTGTTCTGCGTCTGCACTGTGTTGCGAGTGGTCGAAAGATTCACGGTCCACCACGTCCACCACACAGTGCTCCAAGTTCAGTGTGCAGTCCGAAGACTCTGGAGTCACAGGACTATACGACTCCAGATACGGAGCGGCGGGAACAGTACTTGTAGACGAACTTGCTTCTGCCTCACCGAGTAGAGCATCATTCACCGAGTTGGTTTTTTTGACACATCGGTCTGCCATGTCTTCAGCACTGGTCTGATCAGGATCAGGGATGCTATCCGTGGCACCACTGTGTTGAGGGTCAGAGATCCTGTTGGTAACCTCAGGAAGACTGACTTGATTGTGAATGTTGCTGTTTGTAACCTCAGGAACACCAACCTCATTGCCAGTGTTGCAATTGGTAACCTTGGGAAGCCCGAGCTGACTGTCAGTGTCACTGTTGGTACTCCTTGTAGCTGTAATCTCTTGACCCTGACAGTCAGTCTTGGTGCTGGTATCCTTGGTAATGTGATTTTCATGATTAGTGGTGCTGTCTGCAGCCTTGGTAATCTGGTGCTGGCAGTCAGGGGAGCTGTTGGAGACTTCGGTGCCATGGCCTTGGTAGTCAGCAGTGCTGTTGGTCACCTCGGTAATGCAGTCCTGGTAGTCATTGGTTCGGTCACTGTCGCTTTCTATGGTGATGACTGTGGGCGAGTTCTCTTTAGCATCTCTCCGACTTCTCTTCCTGTGTCTTTTTCTTCTCCACCCGTGCGTTTGTGAGTGCATGCCAGTGGCCTGCCGTTCAAAGATGATCTCCACGCTAGGGCTCCGGCTACGTTCACGTGTCCTACTGTGGTGCTTTTTGGCTGGGCTGCCTCTGGATGCTGGTGGATGCCCCTTGTCCTTGCTGGACTTCTGTCTTCTTTGGCGCTGGGCCGCTCTCTCCAGGTGACGAGTTTTGTATTTGCGTTTGCCCGCAGGTTTTTCTGGGCAGGGCCTTTCTGCATGCAAGTCCACACTGCTGCTGCTAATGATGCTGCTGCTGCTGCTGGAACGTCTTTCTTTGTGAAGGTGGTGCTCATGGCGTCCATGTCTACGGCGTGAATCGCCGCTGCGGCTGCGAGAAGCCGAAAAAACCCGAAGAGGAGATCGACTTCTCTCCCTCTCTTTCTCTTTTCTTCGCCTCTTCCTGGCTTTCTTTCGCTCACCATCATGACTGGGTGAATCCCAATAGACAGAGGACTGAGATGACCTCTCTCTTGCAGAAACAGAGTGAGCACATTCACGTTCCTCATCACTCTTCTGAGGCCGCAGCTTGTCTGTAGGCCATGTTTGTTCCCAGACGGGAGACCTAGAGGAGTCTGGAGAAATGTCACTCGCAATCGAAACTGTGAGACTTTGCGCTGATGACGGCCGATTCCAACTCTGTGACTCTTGACGGCTCAGCCGATCTTGATGCACTGAGCCAGAACCAGAGTGCCTGTGCGACCTGGTGTGTCCAGAATGAGCACTTAGCACTGAACTATCGCTGCTTGACCATGAACGACTTCTAAAGCCATGCTGTTGAGAGTGTTTTTTTTTACTGTGAGAATGTCTCTCGGCGTCTTTATCTCTGCTGTGTGAATGAAGGGAGTCTGTTTGTTGGGGAATTGCCCCGTCTGTATGTAACGGTGGACTATGTGAGGCGGACGGGTATGGGCAGGATGTGGGACTCAGAGGTTTCAGATATGACTCAGAGGAGGGCGGAGCCTGCACTTGAGATGATGAGGCTTCTGCCTTTGGTACCGTGACTGCCACAGCCTCGGCAGAAGCTGACTCCTGTTCATCCTCCGAGGAGTTTGAAGACAGTTGCACAAGCTCTGGAGTACGCTCAGCCATCGGCTTCACATAACCCACAATCATACACTCATCCTCATCTTCCTCACCGAGTCCAGTTTCTCCACTTCTTCTTGTCTCAGCAGCCGGAAGCGTGGCAGCAGCAGGGTCCATCCTGTCTGCCTGAGACTGGCTGGGAGACGGGAAAAGAGTGGAAAAGGAGGGTCCTGGAGTCTCATCATCCCAACCAGACTGGCTGAGAAAACTCTCCCCACCTGTTGCATCAGGATCAGGTGGTACCCGATCCTGGGGGATGTCTTCAGTGATGTCTATTTCACTGGCTGCATCGTCATCCTACAAAAAGAGCGACAGTGAAAATACAGCACACGGTTCATATGCAGGTCATACATACAAGCAAATTTCAACAAATTTCTGCAGAGAACTGCATGCCATGAACATATGGGCCAGACTGGCAAGCAAGAGGCCTTGTGTGCTGCAGCGGTGGGTAATCCAGGTCCAGAAAATAAAAATCCACCTCAGGATTTTGTTTCAACTACCTTGTTGGTTCTGCTGCAGATATGCTGCAGCAGACACACACATGAAGCTGGAGCAAAATCCTGGGATAGATTTTTACTTTCTGGACCTGGATTACCCACTTACAGCTGTAGGCCACAATTCTGATGAGAATTTCCTGTCCACTAATAAGTTTGCCACTGTATGTAATGTAATGGGGCACCTATGAAGTAGGTCTGGCAAAAGTATCATCATCGTTCTATATCAATGCCCTTTAAATATGGTGAATAAAACAACTTATCACTTACACAGATCCAGTTTAATCACTGATCTACACCAATGCTCTGGAAACTTTGCATGGTAATCATAACATCAAAGGAAACTAGGCAGAGTAGCCAAACATTATCCTTGTTCATAAAAAGAGAAACCTGTAACCTTCCACCATCAGTTTTTCCTCATTTTCCTTGTATACATAAATACACAGTCCATTAAATTCATTATACTATACTGGTATCCTGTATAATGTCCTGTATAAATCCTGTAGCTTTCTGCCTCCTCATCGTTCAATTATTTCAAATACCAGGACACCTCGAAGGCTGTGAACTCTTACATGAGCTGAATTAGGTGTGGTAAGTAACATTCACACACGCTTTTAGTGCCTCAGAGTGCTTTTCATCTAAAGTAACGAAATACTGTTCATATGCAAAGTCATTCTGGAGATTAATGCTGCAGCCCTTCCTCAATTCTGGCTTATTAAGTCATTTATGAGACATTAAAATGTCATATCAAGCCTGGCCGGACAGAAAATCATGAACAATGACTTCTACTGAACGAATGTGTAAGACCTCAGAGATGGCGATGATGGAGGAGTTAGAGCCGCTGTCCTCCTCGTAGCTGGGAGCAGGACACTCGTAGACAGCCTGCTGGTCATAGGCCTCAATGGAAAGCGTGGAGCGTGCAAAGCTGACCAGCTCATGCAGGAAGTGGTCAGTGCGTGCCAGAAGGAAGGGCCGGAGCTCATCCCGGATGGTGGCATCATCCATGTCATGAAGCGTGATGCGGGACATGATGATGTGCTGCACTATACTGACTAGTGAGCCATGGGAGCCATACAGCACCATCAGTTCTCTCTGCAGCCACGGCAGTAATCGTCGCAGGGAGGCTGGATTGCGTCGAAGGTGAGCTGCCGAAACATCTCGCTGACGGCCACCGTCAAACCCACCACTGCGTACCCGTACGCCTGTCCGGTAAAGCGCTCTGCGGAATGCTACAACATCTTGGTCCCGCAACCGCCGGAGGCTGTGTTCTTCAACCCGTGAGCGTCGCCGCTCCGTCAGACGAAGCATCATGTGATGGACACCTTGTTGCTGGTCCACTGTCTCATCCGCTAAACTCTCTGTCAAGCCATCCACCCTCACGTCCAGCGATGAAGGTGAAGGACCAGGAGTTTGCGGTCTACGACTCCGTCGCTCCCCACCCCTCGCTGCTCTGTGTCGACGAACTCTGCTCGAATGTGTGCCACTGTCCACCTGGCCAGGAGGAGGTACCGCTGGTGGGCCATTCTCCACAGATGCTAGTACATACTCCTTGAAGTCATTCTCAGCCTTTACGGAGTGGAAGATGGAGCGGAATGGCTGTTTGCAGAGAGGACACTCTGCCTTGTTCTTGGACCACTCGTGGATGCAGCTGAAGCAAAAGCGGTGCAGACAGCGGTCCAGAGACGCCACATTATTGAAGCGGTCCAGGCAGATTGGACACTTTGAATCTGGTGATGTTTCAGCCAGGAGGCGCCGTGAAGACTTCACCCCACTTTCCTTTTTCCTCATGCGGAGCTTCATCTTTGTGGGTGCCATCATCTTTGAAGAAAAAAACAAACAATGAAACATTAACAGGACATAAGAGCACAGAGCATGCATCACATATTAGAGGTGGGAGATATGGCAAAAATCATAATATATACAATATTTCAAACAAATTTCAAGACTTGCGTACAGCATCACGGCATGGTATGGGGGATGCTCAGTAGCAGACAGAGGGTGATCAACACGGCCCAGCGGATCACTGGCTGCTCTCTGCCCAGTGGAGGACATTGCCACCTCTCGCTACCTGAGCAGAGCTGCCAGTATCACAAAGGACTCATCCCACCCCAGCAACCACCTGTTTAACCTGCTACCCTCGGGCAGACGGTACAGGTCACACAAAACTCGGAAAAATAGACTCAGGGACAGCTTTTTCCCCAAGAGCAATCACGGCACTAAACAATAAAAAATAACTGCAAACAAAACATTCAATTTAAAGTGCATGTGCAATTCCAAAAGTGTGCAATTCATCCCAAGTGCAATATTTCCGCAATATGTCCTATGTGCAATATTTTCAAATCATTGTAAACTTCTGTAAAAATGTGTCCTTTTTCTACATGTCTATTCTTTTTAGATATCTATATCTATATATATATATATCTATATATATATATATATATATATATATATATATATATATATATATATATATATATATATATATCTATACACACACATATATATATATATATATATTTAGTTTGGCAACACAGCCGGTTTTACTATGGCAACACAGCCGGTTGTACTATGGCAACACAGCCGGTTGTACTATGGCAACACAGCCGGTTGTACTATGGCAACACAGCCGGTTGTACTATGGCAACACAGCCGGTTTTTACTATGGCAACACAGCCGGTTTTTACTATGGCAACACAGCCGGTTTTTACTATGGCAACACAAAGAATTTCACCTTGTTAATTTAAATATTTTTAGTTATGTTATATTTCCATTGTATTACCCTAGTAAAATTAGTAGCATTACTATAATAAAACCAGTTGTGTTAATGTAGTAGCACCACAGTACTACAACATGGTAGCGTTCAAAAACACATAGCATAGCTCTACCATGATGGTCTTAACATAGATACCATCATGCAAGCATAGCAGAGTCGTGATATGCATAGAAAATAATACTAGCATAGTGCTTTTATATGACACTGTCAAACCAGTCCATATATTTTAATGTACAATCAGATTCCATCATACAACTTAGTCTTAGTAATACTGTGTTTTATAAGAGTGAAACATAGACGACGAAGTGAGCTTTAAAATAACTAGATATTTTATTTTGCATGAATTATTATTAATTTTACAGCAGTACGCGTGCACATCAGTACCACATAAAAATAATTACTGCTATTGTTGTGAATTACTAAAGAAAACCAAACCCTTACCGTGTACAGTAGCCTGAGTGCTAACACATCCTCGTCACAAAGTCCGGATTTCCTCCTCAAGAAAGCTTCAAAACAGCACAAAACATGCCAGGTCTGATTTTACACACATCCATCGGACTCTTCAGGACACTTAAACTGATATAATTAGACGACCTGAAGCTCATAGATACGATTCAAAACACAGAGCGTTCAGAATATCATCGGCTACAGCTACATAGCTAAACCATCGAGTGAACAACAGAACCAGCACACCCCACAGCGCCCTCTGGCGAGCAGGAGGAGTCAACTACAATTAACCATATAAACAGCAATGTTTGTGGTTTATTTACCTTTTTATTCACTTGAAATAGTTATTTCCATATAAATCTGTTATCAAAGACAGCACTATGAGTTTGTATACGTCTTACATTCGAAGGAAAACTATAATCAGGTCCTGACTGAATTATTTTACTCAGGCTTGAGTAAAAGGAACATTTTTATTTTATATTATAAACTACTGACATGTCTCCCAAATTCCAAATAAAATATTCTCGTGAAGGTATTTATTTTAAAAATGATCAACTGGTGAAAATATAAAAGGGATTTTCAACTTTAAACTTCAGTTTAACTGTTTAGAAATCAATACTCGGTGGGAGGAATCCGATTTTTTGTTCATTCTCTCCACCAGTCGATGTTAAACTACACATTATTTATTTATGCAACACCTGCTGTGTCCGCTAGGTGGCAGTATTTCTGTAATTCCTGCTGTGTCCGCTGAGTGGCAGTATTTCTGTAATTCCCGCTGTGTCCGCTGGGAGGCAGTATTTCTGTAGCTCCCGCTGTGTCCGCTGGGAGGCAGTATTTCTGTAGTTCCTGCTGTGTCCGCTGAGTGGCAGTATTTCTGTAGTTCCCGCTGTGTCCGCTGGGTGGCGGTGTCATTCCGCTGTTCGTTTGTTTACTGTTGACTGAATCTCAGTAGTAATTAGAAAAGCTCAGTAAATATTTGAAACTTAAAGTGCGGCTGAAACTCAAAGCTGCACAGATATGATGTATGTAAGTCTGCGCTGCCTGGACAGAATATTTCTGAAAATATAAAATAGATTTTCAACTTTAAACTTCAGTTTAATTGTTTAGAAATCAATATTCGGTAGAAGGAATCCGATTTTTTGTTCATTCTCTCCACCAGTCGATGTCAAACTACGTACACATTATTTATTTATGTAACACCTGCTGTGTCCGCTAGGTGGCAGTATTTTTCTGTAATTCCCGCTGTGTCCGCTGGGAGGCAGTATTTCTTTAATTCCCGCTGTGTCCACTGGGAGGCAGTATTTCTGTAGTTCCCTCTGTGTCCGCTGGGTGGCAGTATTTCTGTAATTCCAGCTGTGTCCGCTGGGAGGCAGTATTTCTGTAGTTCCCGCTGTGTCCACTGAGTGGCAGTATTTCTGTAATTCCCGCTGTGTCCGCTGGGAGGCAGTATTTCTGTAGTTCCCGCTGTGTCCGCTGGGTGGCAGTATTTCTGTAATTCCCGCTGTGTCCACTGGGAGGCAGTATTTCTGTAGTTCCCGCTGTGTCCGCTGGGTGGCGGTGTCACTCCGCTGTTCGTTTGTTTACTGTTGAATGAATCTCAGTAGTAATTAGAAAAGCTCAGTAAATATTTGAAACTTAAAGTGCGGCTGAAACTCAAAGCTGCACAGATATGATGTATGTAAGTCTGCGCTGCCTGGACAAAATATTTCTGAAAATATAAAATAGATTTTCAACTTTAAACTTCAGAATAAGCGGGTGTGATAATGAATGAATGAATGTATGAACTTCAGTTTAACTGTTTAGAAATCAATACTCGGTGGAAGGAATCCGATTTTTTGTTCATTCTCTCCACCAGTCGATGTTAAACTACACATTATTTATGTATGTAACACCTGCTGTGTCCGCTAGGTGGCAGTATTTCTGTAGCTCCCGCTGTGTCCACTGGGTGGCAGTATTTCTGTAGTTCCCGCTGTGTCCGCTGAGTGGCAGTATTTCTGTAGCTGCCGCTGTGTCCGCTGAGTGGCAGTATTTCTGTAGCTCCCGCTGTGTCCGCTGGGTGGCAGTATTTCTGTAATTCCCGCTGTGTCCGCTGTTCGTTTGTTTACTGTTGACTGAAGCTCAGTAGTAAGTAGAGAAGCTCAGTAAATATTTGACATTTTTCTACTGAAGCTGAAACTCAAAGCCTCACAGATATGATGTATGTAAGTCAGCGCTGTCTGGACAGAATATTTTCGGTTGTGAGTATTAATATATTGATTATTATTCAGCATTTACAGATAATTTTACTGCAGCTAGCCTAGCGGTTAGCATTTTCAGATCATGAGAGTTCGAATTCATATTAAAGTTTTTCGAATTATGAATATAGTGTTAATAATAATGTAGATAATTCAACATATTTCAAAATTGGTCACTTCAAATTTGGTCTAATTCCCAGAAGTATACGTGAATATGAAAAAAATGCAATTTTTCACATTCCCCAGATCTATATGTTCTCCACAAGGGTCCCGTGTTCCCCAGTTCTACATACACGATATGTCCTAATGTTTGTGGACATTTTGTGTCTCCTCCTATAGAAATGCATTCAGCTGCTTTATATGTACACACTGCTTGTCTAGTCCGTGTAGAGAAGTACTGTCACTAGAAAATGACTCTGGAGCAGATCAACATGCACCTATTGGCACCATGTCTTCATGCCAGGTGTAGATAAAGCCCAGCATTGCTCTGTGAAACAGTGTAATTGATCATTTAATATCTAATATCTTAATAACTTATTGACATAATTCTTGTAATATAAGATGAAAGCTATTAAAGTACCACTTATTAAATTGTTTATATTATACAAACATATTGTATTAGTTACTGTGTATATATATAACATTCATCCATCATCTTCCGCTTATCCGTATCCAGGTCACGTGGGTAACAACCCAAGTAAAGTCGATCAGACGTTCCTCTCCCCAGCCACCTCTTCTAGCTCATATGGGAGGATTACCAGCCCAGCTGAGAGATAACATTTCTCCAGTGTGTCCTGGGTCTTCACCGGGGTCTCCTCCTGGTCGGAATTGCCAGGAATACCTCAAAAGTGAGGCATCCTAACCAGATGCCTGAATCACCTCAACTGCCTCCTTTTGACATGGAGGAGCAGCGGCTCTACTCTGTCTTTCTGGGATGTCTGAACTCTTCTCCCTGTCTATAAGGGAGAGCCCGGATACCCTACGAAGACAGTTCATTTATAACATAAAATAACATTAAATGATCCCACACTTGGGTGGCATGGTGACTTGGTGGTTGACACGCTCACCTCTCAGTGCTGAGGTTTTGGGTTCAAGTCCCCATCTGAGAGGAGTTTCCATGTTCTCATCGTGTCTATATGTGTGTCTTCACTTTCCTCCCAAAGTCCAAAAACATGGAGGTCAGGTGAATTGGTTACTCTAAATTGTCATTGTGTGTGTGCCCAGCGATGGCACTTGTCTTGGGCTTAGCTTGGATAGTATAATGCCCTCCGCTGGGTGAAGGGGTGGGGTTCTCACGACGGCTCAGATCAGGATTAGGAGGAAGATAATGTATTGATGATCCCACACTTTTGACTGCTGCTGTACTTTGTTTCCTCTCTGTAGAGTTTAATAGGCTGTATTTATTATTTTGTTAGGTTCTGCTGGCCGTGGTGTTGTTGTCCTGGGGATTTGTGATCTACAGCACTCGGCTCGCTGCACAGTGGGAGCTGCAGAAACGAGTGAAGACGTGAACAGCAGTGGTGGGATATCACATCAGGAGCGTAGTGGAGGAATGAACTGGAGCTTGAGAAAAAGTCTAAAATACAGATTATACTCGTATGAACTGTTACGCTGCTCATGAGAGGTTCAGAAACAGAGCTTCATATGTAAACACAGCACCGTTAGGACATTCTGCTGATTGTTGCACTAAGTACAGTTAAGGGTGTATTTGTCTTTTTTTAATGTCATTAATAATTTTATAATAAATAATAAAACTATTAAAATAACTATTAATAAATCTCTCTCGTGTATTTTTTAAGCCACAGGACACATTTACAGCAGAGTTCAGTCAAAATGTTATAAACAGTGAAAGAATTGACTAAAAGAGTGAGCTCACGTTTACTCCAACACTCATTTATACACAAAGACGTGAATTTGTTCTTCATGTTCTAAAGGGCGGCAGCTGTGGCCTTGATTCCCGGGCAGGTCATGACTGACATGAGCAAGACACTTAACACCCAGCTTCTTCCTGGGCACCGTGGATAAGGGCTGCCCACCACCTCGGGCACGTTCTCAGTGCCACTTTGTGTGTGTGTGTGTGTGTGTGTGTGTGTGTGTGTGTGTTTCACAGGGTTTAATGCTGAGATCAAATTCCTCTGTTCAAGCACATTTTCTCATCATTGAGTGCTTTATCACTTTTATCAGAACGTTAAATTAAAGTTTAATTAATTAAAAAGTTCGTTATTCTTCATTTTTAGCTGATGTCAGATTTTTCTGTCCTTAAATAATTAGTTACAGTAAATGTCCATATAGATGATATAAATGAATAAGCATCGTTAATTACATTTTCCTGGTGTGTGTATTTGGTAAACCGCGACCCTGATAGGGATTAAGCGGGTGTGATGATGGTTGGATGGATGTATTTGGTTTATAATTTACACATTTCAAACGTAAGTAAACCAAAAAAATAGTTTTAGTATATTTTGCTTTTGTGAAAATGAATTAAAATCTGTATATTTTAATTTAGTGTTAAAGTGTATTAATTTATTTTATTGTATGTAGTAATAAATGTCATTTTTTAACCAAAACCAGTAATTTTAAGTTTCTAAAGGTCCGTATAATTGAAAATATTAATTAAAATCAAATTAAAGAGAGCTTTTATACATCCACCAATTCACACTGAAGTGCAGAAGAACAGAACTTGAAGGAAAAGTTCAAAAACCAGTTGAATCCTAAAAGTTTAAGTGTAAACGTGCAGCTCCTGTTGTAACCACCAGAGGGCGCTGTAGAGACAGACAGCAGGGGCTGAAGTTCTGTTTACTGTCCTGTAGCTGTTTTAAGGTTAATTTTTGATAAAGCAAACAAACAAATAATCAAACAAAATATGTAAATCAAATTACATCATCTATTAGAGCCTAAAACTGCTCCGTGGTCACTAAAAATGAGCCTTACAGGTGGATTCAGCTCATAAATGGACAACATTGTAAATGCTGTGAGAATAGTGTGTCTCATTAGGCTGCATTGAGCCTTTTCTGGAAATCTCTTTGATTCTCGCTCTCTCTCTCTCTCTTTCTCTCTCTCTCTCTCTCCATCTCTCTTTCTCGCTCTCTCTATGTTATGTTAATGAGATGATTGATTGAAACCTGTGAGGACCCTTTTGTGTCTGTAACGGTGGACACGCATTTAATTAGCCTGTGTACTTCAGTGAGGAGCTCCATCCTCAATCCCACCACAGCCTGATTATTCCTCTAATTACAAACAACAAACAGTCTCTCTCTCTCTCTCTCTCTCTCTCTCTCTCTCTCTCTCTCTCTCTCTCTCTCTCTCTCTCTCTCTCTCTGTCTCTCTCTGTCTCTCTCTCTCTCTCTCTCTCTCTCTCTCTGTATGTCTCTGAAAGGGGCCCAACAGATGGACTACAGTCTGAAAGCAGTGCTCATATAAACACTCACTGACCTCTGTAGTTCCTCTGTTTCTCTGTATACTTCGTCCCCCTTTCACCCTGCAGTTCAATGGTCAGGACCCCCCACCGAGCAGGTATGATTTGGGTGATGGATCATTCTCAGCACTGTGCTGATGCTCACCTGGTGGTGGTGTTTTAGTGGTGCTGTGCTGATACAAGCTGATGGAGATTTTAAACATTGTGTACTGTCCACCTTAATGACACACAATCATTGTTGGTTCACCTTTTAGATTTAAAGTCAGAGACTCATCTGTTGCTGCACAGTTTGTGTTGGTCCTCTAGTTGTTCACAGGATGCTGTTGGCTGGATAGTTTTGGTTGGTGCACTATTTACACTCCAGCAGTGACACTGAGATGATTAAAAACATCAGCAGCTCTGCTGTGTCCAGTGCAACACCCCAACACACCACCACCACATCAGTGTTACTGCAGTGCTGATAATGATCCACCACCCAAATAATATCTGCTCTGTGGTGGTCCTGATAAGAACAGGTGAAGGGATGCTAATAAAGTACACAGAGGAAGACTCAGAATGAGAAAGATTAGATATGACCATAAGCATTACATATAACGGGTTTGGACTGTAAATAAAGTGGATGTGATTGTGTTGTACACAGAGTGACATCTGGTTTATATCATCATAAAAAGATCAGAAACGGTGAAGTTTCCCTTTAAAGTTCAGTGTTTTATTATTAATCTGTCTGACACATCTGCACACAGACGCTCAGCACATTTCTCTGAGTGTGGTAAAAACCTGTCACCTCAGAACACACCTACAGCACATGAGAGGTTCTTAAACTTCAGAGGACTCAGCATCAGTGATGATCAGTCATATATTAGTGATAATATTAGTGTCCTTTAATTTAACTCAGTACAGACACAACATCCTCATCACCAAATCACCCCACAGCTGCAGCCGGCACATCTCATACACACACAGCAAGACACCTCTCTCTCTCTCTCTCTCTCTCTCTCTCTCTCTCTCTCTCTCTCTCTCTCT
>BRDA01087823.1:0-20836 GCA_036984385.1 Crenuchus spilurus
TGCTTTGCAATGCGCAATATAATAACCATATTCAATATTCATTAGTTTAATAACCTGTTACAATGTAGCTACAACAACAGTCAATAACAAAGTACAGATATTGATGTTGTTGTGATGTTTAGATTATTGCTCATCACTATTTTGTACACATCAATGCACTAAAATGTCCAAAGGTGGTAACGCTGTATAAGCCCAGCTGTTCATACCATGCCAACATTAGGCTTCAGCACCATTAGGAATTATCAGTAAACTCTTGTGAGTCCAGAGGGGAAAACTCCATAAAATTTACTTTGACTGTCAAAAACATTTGTGCTCTCATTGAAGCATTTGTGGTGCCCTGAATGCCCACCCCTGGTCACATCACAGGGACGAATGACATCAGGTTGAGTCGTTGACATCTAAATGTGGATCTGGGGTACAAGCGAGGTGATGGCTAACCGGGTGTTCATACCTTCCAATAAGAAGGCTTGGTGCCTTGGTGGTTGACACGTTCGCCTCTCACCATTGAGGTCTTGGGTTCAAGTCCCCATCTGGGTGGAGTTTCCATGTTCTCCCTGTGTCTGTGTGTGAATGAATGTGTATGTCTGTGTAGGAATGTATATATGTACAGTATGTCCAGATATGGTTGGCCCTCTGTCCTGGGTGATTCCTGTAGTGCTCAGTGCAGTCCTCCAGGTGGACGGTTGTTGCTGGTTAAGAATATGCTGTGCTCGATTGGCTGCCACTTCTCGCTGGTGTTTGTGGTTCAGTTCTGAGTGTGTTGACTGTAAAGCATCCTTGGGTTTGAGAAAGGGGCTATATAAGTGTAACATTCATTCATTCAGTCAATAAAGCGTTAAAGAGGGAAACTTTCCTGGTCATGAGCTGAAATTCCCTGTGCAGGGAAGATGAATAAAGTTTAGGATTGAAATATTTGAGGTGCCCTGAACATCCATCCCTAGCAGCACCCTTGAGCACACCAAAGTGACAAGTGATGTCAGACTGGGTTTACATCTAAATGTGGTAACCAGGGTACAAGTAGAATGGCTGTCTGGGTGTTCATACCTGCCAATAAAGCCATAAAGGGAAACTTTCCTGGTAATTGTCAAAGTTAAACTGACAGTATGGGGAGAGGTGGGAATGTTAGTCTCACAGGTCCAGGACTGAACTAAAGGATAATTTCTGTAAATATGATCGCTATAGGTGAAGCATTCTTTTAAACTGCAGTATTTCTGATAGATGAGGACTCTGCTTTGGATGACTAGTCAACTAGTCAAATGAAGTGTGGAGATCTGGACATCCCTGCATTTTTTGATGTCCTGGAACTAACACAGCTGGTTCAACTCATCCAGTAATTATCAAGCTCTTTGTGAGCTCAGGCAGGTGCACAAAGATCCACACAATGATGCTAATGGAGGTGGTGTTAGCAGTTGAGAAGTCAACAACCGGAGATGTTGGAACAGCCAGATTCCATTATATTGTTGGCAACTGGCTGTTAAAGTGACTCTGTCTTAAAACATACCTGGTCCAATAGTATCTAGACATTTCATGGTGAGAAAGTTGAGTAAGTTTCGAGTTGGGGACTGGAATTCACATGAGTTTATCAGCTGTTTATGGAAATTAGCTTTGCAAGTTAGCTTTGTTTTTGTCTAGTAAATGTTTAGTGTGGTAATTTGGGGAACTTTTGGGGAGTTTTGTCTTAGTTACCATTTATACATAGTTGAGTGTTAAGAGTAATGTGAGTGTTTTTGTTGCTTTTTAAGGTCATGATCTGCTTAAAATAATATCCATTAAAAGAGCAAACTGAAGCCAAAATATGTCTCTTGCTCACTCTTCTTCTTGGCAGAGCTACATTGGTGTCAGAAGTGGGATGCTTTTGATGACATTGAACTGAGAGCTTGAGTGGGAAAGAAGAGTCAATGAGAGACATATTTCTGCTTTAGTTTGCAGAAACATTAATTTAAAAAAACAATGAAAACACATGTAACTCTTAACACTAAACTAAACATAAATGGTAAGTAAAAAAAAAATGCAGAACTTCCCCAAATAACCCCAACTCAAAGTTTACTAAATAACAAACAACAAAATGAGGTTTCCATGAGTCTTTTCAAATCTAAATAGCTGATCTGCTCATGCAGACCACCATCTCAACAGCAATGCCATAGTACATTAGTCACAAAAATAACTCGATTTAAGCACCTGATTCAAATCTTCATTCAAAATGTTATTAGTGGGGGAGGGCACGGTGGCTTAGTGGTTAGCACGTTCACCTCTCAGAGCTGAGGTCTTGGGTTCGAGTCCACATCTGAGCGGAGTTTCCATGTTCTCCCCATGTCTGCGTGGGTTTCCTCCGGGGCCTCCGGTTTCCTCCGGGGCCTCCGGTTTCCTCCCACAGTCCAAAAAACATGGAGATCATGTGAATTGGCTACTCTAAAGTGTGTGTGTGTGTGTGTGTGTGTGTGTGTGTGGTATGTCCACCCAGTGAAGGACTGGTGCCCTGTCCTGGGCTTAGTTGAATAGTGTAATGCCCTGCCCTGTGCCCAGTGAGGGGGTAGGGGACTAAGATTAAGCGGGTGTGATAATGGATGGATGAATGGATGGATTTTATTAGTGGGACAGTTAGCACGTTTTGTATTAGTCCTCTCGTCCACTTCTTGGTGACTGACTTGGAGGTTTTAGAAAAACTCGGTGATCTATATTCTGCACCTTACACATGATCCTTCTTCTGGAGGAGTTTCTGTGTGAGGGATTATTGCCCCCTGCTGGGCTGGAGGATCATGTTGGTGTTTCTGATTTTCACAGATACAGAACTGCAGACAAGGCCTAACAGTCACAGAGTAAAAGAGGTTAAAGAGAAAATTTGTCAGCTGAGGAGATTAAAAAAAATATGAAAATGATTTTGGCTCCTTCAAACTGAGCAATCAGGACAAATCAGAGAACCGCAGCGAGGTCGACTCAGGGTTTTTTGGCATAATTTGAAGGACACTGAAGGTTTGTGCACAACACAAAAGACAGACAATTATTCTTTCTCCCATAATGGACTTGTCAGCTGAAGCTTTCTGCCATTAAAGAAAGCTCCGGGACGAATGAAGGATGATTATTTTGTTCTCTGATGTTCAGGAGAAACCTCAGTGACGGCGTGTCTGATAAAGCTCAAGGTTTCTTCTCTCCTGGCTGTCATTTTGAAACGTTAAAGTCATTGTTATCTCCATCAGGCCGGGTGTACGTGAAGATGAAGACTTGTTAAAATGCACTTTCTCTGAAGCATCGCTTTAACGTGAGACATCAGGAGCTCAAAAGCTGCGTCCAATTAGAAGAACCTTTTAGTTAATTCTTGAAGAACCTGACGTTCTCCACATTCACCTACAGAATTCTCATCCTCCGAGCCTAGATATCTAAATATCATTGTAACCTCACAACAGCATAAAACATACAGCTGTGTGCAAAAGTTTGGGCACCCCTTGTTAAAACATGCATCAAGAATCTGAATTTAACCATTTGAAAATGGAATAAAACAGCAAAAACGTTATGGCACATCCAGTGTGTTACATTCAGTAAATAATAATAATAATAATAATAATAATAATAATTTTAATAATAATTAAAAATAAAATAATAATAATAATAATAATAATAATAGTAGTAATAATAATAATAATAATAATAATAATAATAATAATAAAAATTGTAATAATAATTAAAAATAATAAAATAATAATAATAATAATAATAATAATAATAATAATAATAATAATAATAATAATATAATAATAATAATAATAATAATAATAATAATAATAATAATAATAGAAACCCAGTGACACCTAAAATTGCACAACTGCATAACTACACAATTCCTAATAAAAATAAACTTCTTTAGGGTGTTTGAGGAATGTTCTAGACCAGAGAAAGGAGAGGTTTTAAGATTAGATTTAAGTCTTTTTGTGACTGAATTTGTTTATTGCGGGACGTCAGTAATGTCTTCTTGGTGATACGTGAGTTTCTCTGAGGTTGTATTTTTTACAAACCTGGATGATGGTATGATCACACTTATGATTATTCATTCACTTGTAGAC
The DNA here is from genome assembly GCA_036984385.1 of Crenuchus spilurus. Classification (NCBI taxonomy): domain Eukaryota; kingdom Metazoa; phylum Chordata; class Actinopteri; order Characiformes; family Crenuchidae; genus Crenuchus; species Crenuchus spilurus. The sequence goes on from BRDA01087823.1 coordinate 4,056, forward strand.
ATATTTATTTATCCTGATTAAGCTTAATACTTAATAAGTCTTAATAAGTCTATTATATTATCAGAGTTTTTCAGCTGTATTTCACTATTTAAGATCAGATCTTTAGTGAACTCACAGTGATACACTGAAGTGTACCTGTAGCTGTGACTATAATCACCTCTTCTCACTTCTACCCTCCATTTGTCACACTTTGTCATGTGTCTGTCTCTTTAAGTTTCCATCCTGTCCTGTTACTCCACCCCTTAGTGTGATCACCTGTATGTAATTATCTGCCCCCTCTTTATACCCTTCTGTCTCTCAGTCATGACTCATTGTTCTGTTCTGTGTGGATGTAACACTGTTTTTTTGTTTGTGCTTCATCTTTATTTTATTAAACTTCCACTCGTTACACGAGGAGCAGGTGGGAACAATCACACGACATGACGTGGGCGGGGACATGAAACACAGGACAGGAAGCCGCAGCACGGAGTAGCCACGGCTGGGGGGCGTGACGGTTTGTGATTGGTGGTTTTTGGTGGAGCCTAAAATCTGTATTTTCTCACAGAGATCAGTATCAGACAACTAAACTCATCAGACGAGCTGTGAGTGAGCTAAAAACAGTAAATAATTCAGTCAGAGGGGGAGAAAAACACAGACATGGTGGATCTGAATGACAATAAAACCTCCATGTCTATTTAGTCACATCTGAATATGGCTTTAGACTTGATTTCCAGATCTTTTCTTCTTAAAAGAACTGATCACCAAAGACATCCACGTTTGGATGAACAGTGACTATCATAGCTGAAGGAGACCTAAGCGTGTGGGTGTGAGGAAGATGATCAAACAGACCAAGGTTACTTGGAGCTTTGTATACACATAGTCATATCAGAATCTTATGATCACCTTATATCTCCACGTTATCAGACAGTCACACTGTGTAGTTCTACTGTTACAGACTGTAGTTCATCTCTCTATAGACTTTATTATTCAGTGATCAGGACCCACAGAGCAGGAGGATCATTCTCAGTGACACTGATGTGGTGGTGGTGTGTTAGAGCTGCTGGAGATGTTAAACACTGTGTCACTCACCGTTCACTCTATTAGACACACCTACCTTGTTGGTCTTGTAGATGTAAAGTCAGAGACAGCAGCTCAGCACAGTGTGTGTTGGTCCTCTAGTCCTTCACTGGTGACACTGTTGGCTGGTTGGTCACTATTTTCACTCCAGTAGTGACACTGAGGTGTTTAAAAACACACACTAACACACCACCACCACATCAGTGTCACTGAGAATGATCCGTGTCCTGATCATTAAATAACAGGGTGCAATGCTCTGCAGTTCTAATTAGAGCAATGATGTAAATCAATCTAGTAGAAAGTCTTCTGTGGACAGTAGAAACAGGAGGAACATTGACTAAGCAGATCTCACAATACTTTTGTTATTTACGTTTTTGTTTGTTTACTTATAGTGTGTTTAGAACTATTATTGCACATTTACAGCATCTTCAGCTTTTGTGCATCTAGTCTATTCTGAGTCCTGGTGACTATATGGATGGTGTTTCTGCAGAACATCCTGTCTTCTGATTGGGTCGTCAGGTTTCTTATTGACTCCTCTGATTGTATCCATCCATCTTGTTGTTGGACCTCTTCCTCTTTTACCTTCAACTGGCTTCTGAACTGTCTCAAAAGAAGAGAAGAGAAGAACCAGCTCACCTGAGAAGATGGATGGATTCAATCAGAGGGATTATGAAGACACAAACAGAAGACAGGATGTTCTGGAGAAACATCATCCATGTGGTCACCAGGAGTCAGAAAAGGCGTCAACACAAGATATTTACATCATTTATAAATGTGTCGTACATGCACAATAATTGCTGCTCATTCATTTAGTTTGAAATCAAGATGATAAAAAGAGTTTATTCTGTTTTTTTGGAGTATTTACTGCAGACCTTCTACTAGATTTCACAGAAACATTGATACGAAGCTTTGAATGTGTTCAGTCAATGAAAGTGTTATTGAGGTCATGATGTTGGACTGTCTCCACCACCTCAACTCCAACTCCACCAACTCATCACAAATGTAATGAATGGAACAGAAAACAGTTCCACAATGCTGGGGGATTGTATACCCCTCTATCTCTCACCTGGCATTAGACATGGTGCCAATGTTAACGTTTAGTCCTATTCTATTGGCAATACTAGGACTAAACAAGCTCTGTGTGCATTTGTACAGACTTAAAGTAACTGGACACATTCAGTAGCAGACATGTCTACAAACTTTTGGACACATGTTCCTCTCATACATGATCTGTCTAAAGGTTTGGACTGGGCTGTACAGTAGAACTGTGATGAAGTGCTGGAGCTCCAGGAAGAGTTGGAGTCCAAAACGAATCCAGCATTGGTACCGGACCTCACTGATGCTCTGATGTGAAGTCTTCTCAGAGGAGTAGGAGCAGGACAGACGTGCAGTGTATCATGACTGGCTATTGGTTCACAGTAAATTATCAGTTCTTGGTGGAAAGAAAATCATTTTGTTTCTAAAATGACAAACTGTTCATGTTTTGATCATGCCGGGCTCTACCAACACTCTCTCTCCTCTCCGGAGTAAACGCAAGCCCTGCTGTGAGCTGATTGGCTGGCTGCAGATCGTCAATAGAAATGATCTACAGTGTTTCAGGAGAATGACATAACACTTGTGACAGTTGGATGCAATCAAATCTAATCTACTGAGCAACATGCTGCAATTACCCTTAAGGGCAGAAATCCATTCAGCCCGTATCGATCTTGGAGCTGTGTAGTGGGAATTAATTTGGTTGCTAACTCTATTCAATAAAGATACTTATTGAATGAACTGCCCACACATGAGCAGCTGTATTACACACGCTACACTATGCACCAGTTTTATCTTATATATAACAAAATAAAATAAAACAAACACACACAAATCTGTTGATTGTTAATTCATTCAGTTAACCCCCTGATTCACCACTTACAGGGTCATTTAACTCCACACAGTGGCTGCTCATGGCCTAAATTACTTTAGGTGTCTGGACATGTTTAAAGTAGTGATGTAATGTGTAATGTGTAGAATTAAATGAATATACTTTGCCTGTCTGCAGAGATTTAAGTCACATCATACGCAAGCTTTTTATATTAAATTTACTGACTGTATATAAAGTCTGTAGAATTTAAAGAGTGTAACAGCATTCTGCGTAAAATGTAATGACTGAATAAGGAGTCTGTGTAGAATTTGCTCACTGTATAAGAAATCTCAGGCCTGTTTAAGCATCATGTGTAAAATATGATTCATTTTAAAGGAGTAAGATATGGAATTAAATGAAAGCAGTTTGTTAAATGCAGACATATTAGAAACAGACTATTATACTTAAATGTTAATTAAATTTTATTAGCTTTACCTACACCAGTCAAATTCTGGATGATGTTAACTGGGATACAAATCTGGCCGCTGCAATTTATTTGTTGACACATCGTGCAAACAAACATTTTGGATTTGGGAAATGTGTCGTGGGTGAAACTCTCATACATCTGCACCCTTCCAGTCGAATTACATGTTCCAAGACTACACTAAAGCCTCCACAAAGCCACGCGTTCTTTATAACAATTATTCTACTGCTGTCTGGTGACATCCACCAATGTCCTGGCCCGCACTACAACCACTAACAAGACAACCCCCACGCCACGTCCACGCACAGCGGGAGCAACTTTCAGGTACACTCTTAATGTAACATGTATTGCATAAACGGGCACCAATCTCACCTGATTGACCATGTCTCTTTGACAAATGCTGCATGGATGCCGGCAGTGCCTGATTCTGACATGTTGGTTGGCAGGGTGCTGGAGCTTGGAACCGGGCATGGCGTGGCTACCTGTGGGGAGCAGCGAGCACAGCCCTGGCTACAAACGTCTCCGGAGCAGACTGAGAAGGATTACAGCGCGATGAACGCCCCTGACGCTTCTAACTTCCACAAATCATCTGCATTGTTGAAAACTGCAGGTGATAGCTCATCAACTTTCACTCCAAAGGAAGATAAGACTAATCAAAACAATAGCTCAATTGAACCCGGAAGGGAAACATGTCAGCACCGGAAATGGTTTACAAAGGACTCCGACAGGGCTGCCCCTTGTCACCGGTAAGCCTTTATCGACAGGATCTCAAGGCGCAGCCAAGGGCCGGAGGCAGTCCTGTTTGGAGACCATAGGATTTCATCTCTGCTATTTGCAGATGATGTTGTCCTTTTGGCATCTTCAAGCTGGGAGCTTCAGTATGTACTGGGGCGGTTTGCAGCCGAGTGTGAAGCAGCTGGGATGAGAATCAGCATCTCTAAGTCCAAGGCCATGGTTCTCGACCGGAAAAGGGTCGCTTGCCCTCTCCAGGTGGGTGGAGAAGTCTTGCCTCAAGTGGAGGAGTTCAAGTATCTCAGGATCTTGTTCACGAGTGAGGGAAGAATGGAGCATGAGATTGACAGACGGATTGGTGCAGCCTCCGCAATAATGTGGTCGCTGCAACGGTCCGTTGTGGTGAAGAAGGAGCTGAGCCAAAAGGCAAAGCTCTCGATTTACCGGTTAATCTACGTTCCTACTCTCACCTATGGTCATGAGCTTTGGGTAATGACCGAAAGAACGAGATCGCGGATACAAGCGGCTGAAATGAGTTTCCTCCGCAGAGTGGCTGGGCACTCCCTTAGAGATAGGGTGAGAAGCTCGGTCACTCGGGAGGAGCTCGGAGTAGAACCGCTGCTCCTCCACATCGAGAGGAGCCAGCTGAGGTGGCTCGGGCATCTGTTTCGGATGCCCCCTGGACGCCTCCCTAGGGAGGTGTTCCAGGCATGTCCCCCCGGGAGGAGGCCCCGGGGAAGACCCAGGACACGTTGAAGAGACTATGTCTCTCGACTGGCCTGGGAACGTCTCGGTGTTCCATCCAAGGAGCTAGCTGAGCTGTCTGGGGAGAGGGAGGTTTGGGTTTCCCTGCTCAGACTGCTACCTCTGCGACACGGCCCCAAATAAAGTGGTAGATAATGGATGGATGAATGGACTTAAACCATCCAAAACTAAAGATGTGTATGGGATGGACACAACCATGCTCAAAAATGTGAGCTCAGCATTAGTCAGTCCTATCACAAAAATTATTAATCAATCCATAAGCCAAGCTGAGTTCCCAAGCTCATGGAAAATGGCTATTGTAGCACCCATATTTAAATCAGGAAACCCACTATCTGTCTCTGACCTATTAGTATTACCAACCTATTAGTATTCTACCTGTAATATCTAAGACCCTTGAGAAATGGATATGTGAACAAATCACAGATCACTTAGCCAACAGCTCCTTTCATCTTCACCCACTTCAATTTGGTTTTCGATCAAACCATTCAACCGAGTGCTAACTGTTATTTAGTGGAGAATATCAAATTGTCATTTGATAATAATAGCACAGTAGGGGCAGTCTTTCTTGACCTTAGAAAGGCATTTGATGCCGTAAACCATCAGATCCTACTGGCCAAATTATCCATTTTTAATTTCGCAGATGCAATAAAATGGATTCATTCCTATCTTTCACAGCGATCTCAAACTGTTCGTATTGCTAATAATCAGTCTGAACCCCTCTCCTTGTCGACTGGCCTGCCACAGGGCTCTATATTAGCCCCTGTTTTATTTAGTATGTATGTTAATGATCTTCCATTGATATGTCCGGATGTTAATATTCAAATGTATGCTGATGACACAGTTTTGTATGTACATGGATCTTCAAAGACCGAGGTTGCTGTCAAACTTACTAATGCAATGGATAAAGTTGCGAAATGGTTAAATCAGTGCTGCTTACAACTTAATGTTTCTAAAACTGTAGGTATGTTTTTTACTAAATCACATAAAGAAACAGAAGACACAGATATTATAGTGTCAGAAGAAAAGTTACAAATTGTTCAGGAACACAAATACTTGGGCATTCATCTGGACTCCAAACTTAATTTGAATCATGTAAAACATTTTCATAATCTAGCTAATTTTTGATTTATTAGAAATTCAATGTCTATTCAAGCTGCCAAAACATTCATGCACTCAATGATTTTTTTCTCATTTCACATATGTGACCCCGCCAGGGAAAACCAGGCCAAAGTCTTTTTTTTTTCAAAATTTTTTTTTTTCAAAACAACTTTTTTTGTGAATTTAAGTTTTGTTTTTGATCAAAATATGTACTCCAATAGATATCTGAGACTGTTATCTTTCATTTACAGCAATAATACTGAGTGGCTAAGTTTTGTCGCTAATGTGAGTGACACAATATTGACACGATATCTCAATAAGTTGCCCAGTGACTTTGGCCTGGTTTTTCCTGGCGGGGTCACATATTGTCTAACAAGCTGGTCCCAGACTAACTCCACTGTTCTGAAATCGCTGCAGTCCTTATACAAGCAGACACTTAAGGTTCTTGACAAGAAACCAAGACACTGTCATCACTGCTCTATTTTAGTAAAATAGTCTTCTAAGTTGGGACAATCTTATTAAGTACACGAAAGCCTGTCAGACATACAAAATCCTACACGGGATGGCCCCACCTCCCCTTAGTGGTTTTGTCAGTCTTAGAACATCCACACACAGAATCACTCGAGGTGTGTCCAGTGGCGATTGTATTATTCCACTCAGAAAAAGTGCTTTTAGTCAGTCAGCTTTTTCGGTTAAAGCTTCTCACGAATGGAATACCATTCCAACAAAAATTAGAGACATCAACACATAAATTATTTTGCTCTCACCTAAAACACTGGCTGATTAGTAACCTGACCTGTCAACACTAAATCCCTGCTGCTGACACTTTATGCTCCTTTCATGAATGTGACTCTTCCTTGACCCCTTATAAACTATGAATGTTTTAAGATTTTACTATGGTTTGATATTTTATCATGTACTTATTAAATGTCTTAACCTGTTTAATTTTTTTTTCTTTCTCCCATTTTCTTTCCTTATCTTTTGTATTTTATTGTTTTTCCTGTCACTCCTGCTTTTCCTGTAATGAACTAACACTGTCTTAGTATGTTGTTCTTATTTGTCAATTGTAAATGATTTATTTGTTAACATGTTTTATTTTTCTAGGGTGCCATACAACTGGCCACCAGGACAGATGAAAACTAGCCTTTGGCTAATTCTGTCATGTTACAGATATACTGTTATTAATGTGCACTGTCCTGTTAAATAAATAAATAGAAAAATGCTCAGTTAGCATAGAATTGCACAGAGAAACAATAGAAACAAAGCCAGAGAAACAATAAAAAACAAAGCCAGAGACACATTGAGAAACAAAGCCAGAAAAACAATGAGAAACAAAGCCAGAGAAACAATGAGAAACAAAACCAGAGAAACAAGTAGAAACAAAGCCAGAGAAACAATGAGAAACAAAGCCAGAGAAACAAGTAGAAACAAAGCCAGAGAAACAATGAGAAACAAAGCCAGAGACACATTGAGAAATAAAGCCAGAGAAACAATGAGTAACATAGCCAGAGAAACAAGTAGAAACAAAGCCAGAGAAACAATGAGAAACAAAGCCAGAGAAACAATGAGAAACAAAGCCAGAGAAACAAAGAGAAACAAAGCCAGAGAAACAAGTAGAAACAAAGCCAGAGACACAATGAGAAACAAAGCCAGAGAAACAAAGAGAAACAAAGCCAGAGAAACAAGTAGAAACAAAGCCAGACAAATGAGAAACAAAACCAGAGAAACATTAGTCGCGTTTCCATTGCAGTTTTGCGCAAAACTTTATCGATATTCATCAATATTTATCGAAGTTTCACAGTTGTGGTGTTTCCATTAAATGTGAAATACTTTTATAAAATCACATGTGAATATGTTTGTTCTGGTGATAAGTCATTACAAACATGGCGGCAGTGGATGTAAACACATACTTCAGCTTTATACATACTGCTACCACGGCACTAGTGCTCATCATCAGCCATCAGAGGAGACGGAGACTTATCGAGGCTTTGGAGCGACAAGCCCCTTATACTTGGGAGCGGCTACGTATGCGGCATTTTTGGGAAACTGTAGTCGATGGTTTTACAGAAGAGCTGTGGATTCAACATTTTAGAATGACACACTCAACTTTTAATGAACTTTGTGATGCTGTGAGATCTCTAGTGGAGCCAGCTACACATTGTCCAAGGATTCTCCTCGTTATTCCAAATATGCCACGTCATCTTCATCCTCTTACTTTCTGTTGTCGTCTTCTTCTGCGTCTTTTTCGCCAATAGAAACGTCCGGTTGTTGATCACATGACTCCCTTAATGCGAAAAAAGTTGGAGTGTTTCCATTACACTTTTGTGATATAAAACAGTTTCGATACGACTGAAAAACCACCTCATCTTAGCGCAAAAGACTTTTATCAGAAACCGTGAGTTTTTTCGAAATTGTTGTGTTTACATTAAGCAAATATTTATTCGCAATTCTAATTTGCGATATTTCATGGTCAATGGAAACACGACTAGTGAGAAAGAAAGCCAGAGAAACGAGAAACAAAACCAGAGAAACAACGAGAAACAAAATCAGAGAACAATGAGAAACAAAGCCAGAGAAATAATGAGAAACAAAGCCAGAGAAACAACTAGAAACAAAGCCAGAGAAACAAGGAGAAACAAAGCCAGAGAAACGAGAAACAAAGTTAGAGAAACGAGACACAAAGCCAGAGAAACAAGGAGAAACAAAGCCAGAGAAACAAGGAGAAACAAAGCCAGAGAAACGAGAATCAAAGCCAGAGAAACAAGGAGAAACAAAGCCAGAGAAACAATGAGAAACAAAGCTAGAGAAACGAGAAACAAAACCAGAGAAACAACGAGAAACAAAGCCAGACAAATGAGAAATAAAACCAGAGAAACAATGAGAAAGAAAGCTAGAGAAACAATGAGAAACAAAACCAGAGAAACAATGAGAAACAAAGCCAGTAAAAGAACAAGAAACAAAGTTAGAGAAAAAAACAAGAAACAGAGATAACTATCAGATAATTTTGTAATAATTTTGTTACAGTTGCTGACAATAAATTCGTGGCCAAATAATAATTTTGTTACATTATATTATAATGTTATTATAACTGATATATTATTTAGTCTATTGAGAATATGTTCTTCAAGATTTTTACATGATAAAGTAGCATTAAAGTAGCATCAATTATAAACTCTTCCATGCAAAGCTAAAGATACTGAATATTTAAAACATTTTAAAATGTTGAATATTTAACCTTCAAATGCACTGTCTAAATACTGTTTTTAATTCTTTTCTTAAACTGATCAATCACGCAACCAATGAAAAGACGAAGTACAAGTCAACGGTTTAAGTTCTAGACAAGCAGTTTCTTACAAAAACCTAAAACGAATAAGAAGAATTTTAAGTCTTAAATTATAGTTTATAACATTTTCAGATAAATGAAAGATGATTACAGCTATTGTGGTTCTTCATCAATGTTAAAGCAGGTTTCTAATTTGGACTGCAACCAAAAAACAGTTGTGTTAATGATATACATGTTCACACATATGTTGTCCAAATTGGATTTTTGGTTCAAATCAGGCAATATAAATAAGATCTAACCCTAACCTCATTCGAATTGCACCTAGTTCTGCAGCAAAAACTGTTCTACGGAAACCAAAACAGAAACCAATGTGCACCTGGAAGTGCTGTCTCTACAAAGCGCTTTATGGTGGTGGGTAGGGCTGAATGATTATTTTTTAAAATATCAAAACCTCAATTTAAGAGAGTGGTTGCTCAATTTAACAGCAACCATTTGTTTCTATTGTAGCCAAAAATATTACAATGTCTTGTGTATTAAGTAGGCAAATTTAACCTAATAGCTGGTGAACTTCCTGTAGATAAGTGGGACAAATACAAAGCAAACAAACCTCCATGTGACACCACGACCACAAAAAAAAAATCTGGCATGACAGCACGTGATTTTAGAAAATAATTGTAATTTAATGTGCAGTCGCATAATTATTCTGAAAATCACAGATATTTTCCCAAAATTGTTCAGTCCTAGTGTTGGGGACAGGTTCCCAGTATAAATGACACATACCATCTTAAAAATGAAGGCGCCATAAACTATTCTTTGACCGATGCCATCAAAGAACCACTTCTGGTTTGATACCATGGACACATTATATTATATCAGCCCATTGAGAATATTCCACATTCTTCACAGTCACAATCTGTATTACAGAAAAGAAAATGGGTTCTTCTAAGGCATCGCTTAAAAAGCCCTTTGTAGCATCTTTATTTTTAAGGGTATATGGGACAGAGTCAGACTTACTGTGAAACATAAAGATGAATAAAAGCTCAGCAAAACAGACAGACACTTCAGACTACAGGTGGGCGATACTGGGAATTTTGGTATCGATCCAATACCAAGTAAATACAGCGCCAAAATCGCCATATCAATACCGATACTTTTTAATATTTAAGCTTCATAGATCCAAATGATCCAAAAGACCTAGGACAGAATTTCACCAAACATTGTAGGTGACATCAAAATACTTTATCAAAATCAACATTTTTGTTTAGAAATAATGGAACAGTAACAAAACAAAGTTTGCCTTAACATTAGGAAAATAAATCTTAATCTTAAAACTTAAATCTTAATCTTAAAACCACAATACAAAAATAAAATAAAATTTCTCCCCTCACTAGACATCTTTTCTAGTTCTTTCTTTCTTTTTTTCAAGTAGAACTGTTCCTTGGAAAAACAATAAAAAATAAGGAATTTTCTTCCTTTCACTGCAATTCTGTTTTTTCTTAAATAAACAGTGTAAAAAACATCACTCAACACACCTTAAAACTAAATCTCCTGAGGTAGAGGGCTGACAAACCACAACACAACAAAACTAACACACCACAACAAATCCTGTAAACAGTTTCAAACTTCTGTTTTTCAACAGAAAAAAAATCTGTTTTTCAAGTCGAACAATACAATAAAATACAAAAAAATAAGGAATTTCTTCTCTTCAGTGCACTTCTCTACATTTTTTCTTAAATAAATAGTGTAAAAAATAAAACAACCTTCGAGGAGAGCGCTGAGTGGGCGGGCCAGGCTGTTGGTTTGGCTGGCGCTGCTGAGCCACATGACGGTGCAACAGCAAAAGATAAAAAGGGGAGGAGCGACGGGGGAGGGTGCGCTGCTCCATGCTGTGTGACGCAGCGCTGCTCTTACAGACAGTAGACTTTGATGAATCTGCGTGCGCAGCAGTCAGTATGTGCGAGGGAGAAAAAAGCTTGAGTATCGATCTTTTTACACGAGTATTGTTCAATACCAATACCAGCGCTGGTATTGATATTATCGATATTTGGAGCGATCCGCCCACCTCTACTTCAGACAGCAGCAGAGCTGCTAGAAGACTGATCTTATGTCAGATTCCTCATCAGCACTGAAACTGACTCTAGATCAGCACTTCCTGTTTGAGCATTTTTATTTGAGCAGCTTTCAGCTCAGTTTAAATGACTGCTCTCTTTGTACTTTTATTCTGTAATGCCACTACTATCTTTATTACTGTTTTAGTGTATTTTAAATGATGTCTTCTCTTTTAAATCTATTGTTTTAACGTATTGTTTGGACACATTTGAATTTTGTGTCATATTCTTTGTTCTTTTCTACATTGTGTACTGATGTACATCTGCACTTTTATTCTGTTTATTTATTTCTCATTTAGCTCTGATTTGTCATTGTGTTTCTTAATCTGTGAAGCACATTAAATGACTGTGGTGTAGTATGTAATTACATTTGGCTTGCCTTGCCCTCCTGCTCCAAGATGGCTGATGAAGCATTCTGCTACACGAGTTTTTGTAGTGAAAAAGCTCAGTTAGTCATGTTATGTCCTAAACCAGTCTGTTCAATAACACCTCTGAGAGAAGTTTTACTGATATTTTTACAAAATAATCAGGCAACCACTGAGTTACTGAGGACTCCAAACATGTCTGAGCTGAGGTGGATGATTATTTGTAGGTCCACTGCTTTGAGGAAAGTGTGAAGCCATGTTGATTTAGAGCATAAAAAAGCAATATTTTGAATTAACAGTGAACACAAGGTCATCGGCAGACTTGTGGTCAGCAGATTTGCTTCAGGCGGACCACCCAGCATTGCTCTGCAGCCGTCACCTGATTGGTGGGGGCTGGAGAGGAGGATGAGGCTCAGAAGCGAAGAGGAGAGGATGAGAGGGCTGTTGTACAGCTTCTCCCAAACAGTTCACTTCTTCAGCAGTGCAGAGAAGACACAGCTACAAGGAAGACAGAAGAGGGTCACATTAGAGTCACAGTGCCCAGCCTGGAACAGTAGATAAACAGATCCAGAGGCATCTTACACTTTCTCCTTTGCAAGGATGGATAAGTGAGGTTGTCTTAGAAGTTGTCTGCAAAGCTCTGCTCCAACATTTCACGAATGGAAATGGCTTAAATGCACTTGACTCAGGCTTAATAAGAGGAAAGAACTTTCGTCTTCTTCTGGAATTGGGGGATGCACATGGACGGATGCTGTTTCCAGGACGATGCTGTGCTGGATTTGAACCTGAAGCTCTATTGGATTGTACATGTGTGTGTGTGTGTGTGTGTGTGTCTATGAGTGAGTGTGAGAGACAGTGTGTGTGTGTATGAATGTGGAGATGGACCACAAGGCTGAAGGCTGCTGCTTTAAAGCCACTCTGGAGATCTAAAACTGTGCAAGCCTGGATATTGTAGCATCTTTAGAAGGAGTTCATGATGATTTTACTCAATGCTCTGACTGTCCTCTTCTTGCTGGGTAAGTAAGAGAGCTTCATCTACTTGGAAAATGTCACAAAGGGGGGATTCAAGTAAACAGAGGAGGTGAAATTGCTACTTAAATGATATTCGTGGTCTAATTTTGTGAATATACATAAGCGTACTTTTGGAACTCCGTATTCCACCTTAAACAGAACAGCCGCTCATTTCGGACGCTCGATGCGCTCTATAGTAACCAATGGAGCATTTAAGGTGGACTGGATGAATTCCAATACGAAGATAAATTGAGCTTCGTAATAGATTTGTTCAAATGTTTTCTAACTAAATACACGTTATTTTCACACTATATCACACACACAGAGACACACATTATCAGCTGTCTGTTATTAAAATGCATGCGTGTATTCCCTACAAAACAAACGCAGTATGTGTTTACATCAGCACACGACTCGTTGTGCTCCCACCTTTCAGGCTTTGTACAGGAGATGTTCACAGCAGTATCCTCGTTCAAATGAGGATGGATCACGTTTGACATCTCCAGGGAGGAAAAACTACTTACTACTGTCACTTCCACTTATTACGAGCCGGGTAATTCAATCAGGCGAAGGTTGCAGTTCTCCGCTCTGTCGATAGATGTCGCTTTTGTTCATAGATACACACTATGTGTCCAAATGTTTGTGGACACCACTTTTAATGAATGTATTCAGCTACTTGAAGTTGACACAGATGTACAAATGCACACACACAGCTTGTCTAATTCTAGAGAAGCACTGCCAATAGAATAGGACCAGGCTTGGGCTAGAGGGATATGAAGCCCCCCAGCATAGTGCTTTTGACCAATGTTCTCTGCTCCATCCAGTACTTTTGGGATAAGTTGGTGGAGCTGGGGATGAGGTGGAGGTGGTGATGATCATCCAACATCCTGATGTTCATGTGGCTGAATGCACTCATTTCCTCACAACAATTGATCCAAAATCTAGTAGAACACCTGTGGACAGCAGAGACAACAAAAACAGGATAAACTCTTTTTATAGCCTTGACTTCGGAAGAAACGATTAATGAGCAGGGGTCCCAATAACTTTGTTCACATCTTGAACATGTATGTTTACATTGATCAATATATACATAGTGTAAAATTTGATATTACTAACTTTGTCAGTTCATTCACTGTTGTTTGAAAATTTTCACTGTAAATCTGTCATATGGTGTGACTTAAATAGCTAAGAAAATTAACCTCAGCTAATATCCAAACAGCACAAGAGAGATTTATCTTCATTATTAGACACTTATTTTCATATAGTGTTAATTATTTAATATGAAATGATCAATAACACTCTTTTCTTCATGACTTTGTTGGGCTTGTTGACTGTGCTCAAGTACTAAGTCACACCAAAGGACTAAACTGAGCATTTTCAGTCTGAAATAAAGTGTAAAATATAAAACTGATCATTTGATCATTGGCTTGACAAGAGGCTTTAGTCACATGACCTCACATGGGGATTTTCATAAATAAAGCTCTGTGTCTGTGGAGTCTGACTGTCACACCAGAGGACAAACTGTAAATACAATCCTTCACTTAAAATATGTATAGATGATAAACATGATCAGCATTTACTGAACTATATGACACATTTCTATGCTTTTCTTTTCAACTTATTAAAGTTACAATGTATTGAAGTATGTTTGAGAGTCACACTATAGGACAGTTTAGAGATTTGGCACAAATATTAAAAAAATGTAAAAACAAAGCAACAGGTCTAGTGCTGCAGTACCTTAATGTTCAGTATGTTCAGATTGAGTTTATTTATGTATAATCTGTGATGTACATTATTGGGACAAAACATTAAGACTACTCTCAGATTAAATGAAGGTCTGGGATTCATACATAAAAAATAGAATAGATTTGAAAAGTTTTGTTCATAGTTTAATTTAAAAAGCTAAACAGTCATATTGTACATTTCTGCCACATAAAGTGAGATATTTCAGTCTTTCTCAGCTGTGATGATGATCAGTATGACTTCTAGCTGATGAGCTGTCTGATCAGTCAGTCACAGTAATATGATGCTCAGTAGTAGTTGTTGACACTGTGAGCAGCTGCTGGAAAAGAACATCAGCATCTCCATAAAGCTGCTCAGCAGATGGAAGCATGAAGTGCTCTAAAATCTGCTGCTAGATGCTGTGCTGACTTTGGACTAAACACAGTGGAGCAACAGCAGCAGATGACATGACACCTCAAAGCATCACAGACTGCAGAAACTGCACAATGGACTTCAGACACTTGGATTGTGTGTCTCTCCACTCTTCCTCCAGACTCTAGCAGCTGATTTACTCATGAATCACTAAAGTGACTTTCATCTGAAAAGAGGACTTTGTACTGAGTAACAGTCCAGTTCTGGTTCTGCTCAGTCCAGGTCAGACACTTTTGATGTTGTCTCTGGTTCAGGAGTGTTGATATTAGTGAATGTGACAGTTGTAGTCTGAGAGATTCACTATTTATACTCTTTATAGTCTCTTTTACTCACAATCACACATTATCAGTGTCTGAGCTGTAAGTCATACTGATCAACATAAAAACTGAATATGTGTCACTTTATGTGAACAAAAATGATGGTTTTTTTATGTATGACTGTATGATCTGTAAGAGAAAGGCAGTTCTAGTAATAGACGTCTTGGATGTGGAGAAATGGGTAGAGGTGAAGACCTGGACATTTTCAGAAGAACCAAATCATTATGGTCAAAGCATCTGGAACATCAAAGCTTGGGGTGACCTGTTCCTACAAACATTGGCCTTTACATCTCTGATCATCTGTGGGATGTGCTGGAACAAGAAGTCTGATCTGCAGTGGTTTTACCTCATAACTGACATGACTAGGATCTGGTCTTCAGAGGTCTTGTAAAGTCCCACTCACTCCTAGCTACTGGCCCACCAAATAGAGAAAGGGCCTTCAGTGAGCCTGAACAGAGTTACCTAGTTAGTCATCAGTGACTTTCTGCTATATCGGTACATAAACAAAGCACTACAGATCTCCCCTAACTCTCTGTATCTCCTCCAGATGATGTGGTGTGCTCCATGGTCAGTTCCTCCAGCTTGTCTGGACTGGGCACTCACGACTGGAGGGCACCAATGGACTGTCTGCGGGCGAGCGAGATGTGCAACCAGAACCCTCAGTGCAGCTCTCGATTTCGCATCATGCGCCAGTGCCTGGTAGGCCGGGACAGAACCACCATGCTGGCCAATAAGGAGTGCCAGGCTGCACTGGAGGTTCTTCAGGACAGCCCACTGTATGATTGCCGCTGCAAGAGGGGCATGAAGAAGGAGTTGCAGTGCCTGCAGAGCTTCTGGAGCATCCACATGGGCCTCAACGAAGGTAAAACCACCTATCAATGTTCATTTGTCTCATTAACATCACATCTACATGCTGAGCTGCAATTCATGCACTTTTGCTGAATAATAATAATGTAATAGTTAAATAATACCGCAAGAGTTGGTGTGATCAGTAAACGCAGCATATACAGAAAGTTGTGTCTCCAAACTCAACACTAGTTTGATGTTGATAAAACAAATAAAAACAGAGATATGATCATTTAAATGTGATATAAAATCATATTTACACATTTGTAAAAGTAGTGAGGCAGGAGGGGCGAGATGCCCAGTGAGGAAGCCACACAATGCAGCAAACACTGCTCCCAAGTGGACAATATCAGAAGTTCACAACTGCTTTTAGTCACAAGTATATCATATACAGTGAGAAAAATAAATATTTGAACTTAAGTTCTTAAGTTCTCCCACTTAGAAATCATGGAGGGGTCTGAAATGTTCATCTTAGGTGCATGTCCACTGTGAGAGACATAATCTAAAAGAAACAATCCAGAAATCACAATGTATGATTTTTAAATAATTTCTTTGTGTGTTACTGCTGCAAATAAGTATTTGAAAACCTGCCAATCAGCAAACATTCTGGCCCTCAAAGACTAGTCTGCCTCTAAAAAGTCCACCTCCACTCCACTTATTATTCTAAATTAGAAGCACCTGTTTGAGGTCATTAGCTGCATAAAGACACCTGCCCACCC
>BRDA01087828.1:0-16455 GCA_036984385.1 Crenuchus spilurus
TATATATATATATATATATATATATATATATATATATATATATATATATATATATATATATATAAGGTTTTGAACAGCTGTAATGTATGTTGTATGTTTGGAAATGCTCATTTGGGACTGTCCACAACTTTTGCATTATCTTATTGCATCAATCATATTATTTTCATATGTATTATCTGTATTTGGGATAAATGTGGTCAGAAAGATACCGTGTTGGGCTAAATTGGGACCAAATCCGACAGACTGAAAACAGCACAATGTTAAATGTCTATTTTTGGGCTATATTTGGTCCAAATCTGACGGACAGAAAACAGCCCGATTTTCAACATCTATTTTTGGGGTAAACATGGTACAAATCCGACTGACTAAAAAAAGCCCAATTTTCAATGTCTATTTTTGGGCTAAAAAAAGGCCACAACCTTTAGATCTAGTCCAAAAAACAAGGTCCATATGACATCCGGTGCTTGGTGTGATGCTGGTTAAAGCTATTTGTGAACAATTTTGTGAGAAAAATATGGCTGCAATATATGTCCAAGAGTCAGTTTGAGAAAACAACAGGTCATTTGAGCAAATAAAAGTATATGATTTGATATACGTAGTTAAACTCTTCTAGTAATAAAATGTATTATTGTACTCTGTGTGTGAGATGGTAAGGAAAAGTTATATGCATGCAATACTATGCAATAGAGGATTAAGAGCTTGATAGTTAACCCTTAGCAGTCAAAGACAGTGTCATCATTTTGTTGTAATATTTCAATGAAATTGCATAATAGGTTACAATGGTAGTTGCATAAGGAATTAAATATATAATTGATTTAATTTCTATATCTGCTTTGAGTGTGCACATGACAGTATTTTTCATTTTGTTGTAAAAATTTTACTTAGAAGCAAACATATAAAGGATTTATACACAATAACTTTTAGGGAAATTCAAACCGTAGTCGGAATGAAATAAAGGCAACATATCAAAGAAACCAAAATGATCCTTGTTATTTTGAAATAAATGGGGTTTGACATATTTGTAAGACACCGATTTTAATAGTGGAGTACACTGACGCTTCAAACTCTTCAACGCACTACTTGGTCCATATATGAAAATTAAGCTGCACAAATAGCCCATTTCCCTGTTTTCATGATGTCCCAGAAATAAGTCCATTTACATATATCCATCTATTAAGCCTAGAGGACTTTAGTCCCACCCATTTCACAATGACTATTTCAGTCAGGAATACTTTTCTGAATGATGCACAATGCAGGACAGCCAATCATGGTAGACATCATTTACATAACAGACATCATTTACATAATGTTAGACATAAAGAGAGGGTGGAAAATGGTCACGCAAATTCTAACAGTTTTTAGTATATACCTACACAAATATCATAAGTGGTCCTCAGAGAATAAAATAAAATAAAAAAATTGTAGGACATGAGCCTATAAAAAGCCATTAAGATAAAAACAGAAAAATAATATTCTTTAAAGTCTTCCTTTAATTCTCTGCAAATTTTTATTTAAAATATCAAACCACTTTTGCAAAAATATCTTCATAAAATTATACCCTTTTAGGCTTCTAGACACCAGTGTTAGGTCTAATGGAAGGTTTAACTACACAGGTCGATGTTTTCTACCTGTTTCAATGAGCTGTGCGTGAGAATGAATTCAATAAACACGCTTCTCTTATTGCCAATA
The DNA here is from genome assembly GCA_036984385.1 of Crenuchus spilurus. Lineage (NCBI taxonomy): Eukaryota > Metazoa > Chordata > Actinopteri > Characiformes > Crenuchidae > Crenuchus > Crenuchus spilurus. The sequence continues at coordinate 1,690 of BRDA01087828.1, forward strand.
GGAACTGCAACTTCTAATTTTAATTGTAAGATTTAAAAACAGCAACAGAAATAAACTTGCAATAAAACGTCTGGCTTGTTGTATAAAACAAAGGATGACACGTATTCACACCATTAAGGCAATAAATATGGCAACACATCCAGGTTGGTGCTGTGTTTGTGTAATTTGGGAGGTGAACAGAATTTCCTGCACTTGTGGGATGGTGAAAGTGAAGGAATGTGTGCTTGAATGTTCTTTCTGTGGTTCACTAACTGGTGCTCTTGGCAATAAGCACCATGCCAGTTCTGCCAGAGTGGTTCCCTGGCTTCAACCACTGCTCTGCAGCTAAGACCCCACAACCGCGGGTTAATGTAGTGAGACCTCACACACACACACACACACACACACACACACACACACACACACACACACACATTCTAAGGGATTTAACACAAGAGAGACCATAACTCCTTCAATGTCTATAGCCTGGTATGTTGACTTTTAATTTAAAACTGACATATTACATTAGAATATTACCAAAAATGTTCATGGTTCATTATTTCATTCAAAAAGGTAAACTCATATTTTAAATGAATTACATGTAAAATGAGATTTCAAGTCTTTTTTAATTCTTACCAGATTTTCTCCCCAGTTTGTTTGGCAGCCAATTGACACGCCCAGTTGTTTACTCTCCCTATCACGTGTAATGTCTCTGACTCTGTGAGGCTGCAGACAAAGGTCTCCTCTGATGCACGTGAAGCCAAGCTCCACTTTTTTTCTAACTGCTGCCAATACATCACCGCCGGGCAGCCAACGTGCTTGGAGGAAAGTGCAGGACCCCAGTTCTGATGGACTGCCTGGCAGACACCTGAGCCAGCCGATATTACTTAGTAATAGGGAGAGAAGAAGGAAGAGCGTGTCATCTTACCCACCCAGAGAGAGCACAACCAATTTTGCTCTCTCAGGCCCTGGCTGCCATTGGCAAGCAGTATGACTTGGGATTCAAAGTTCATATTGACATATCGCGATCCTCAGTTCATATTGACAGTGCCTTAGTCTGCTGAGCCACTCTGGGCCCTTTTTTCCTTAATGTTGAATTATTTTCTTAATGTCGAATGTCAACATTTTAAAAAGGCTTGAAATATGCCATGCCAAATGAATAAAAAAATATGACAATTTACCTTTTTGAATGTACATTTTTGAATTAAATTATAAACACAAAATAACATTTTCATTGTTTTCTAATTGCAGATGCACTAGTATAATACAGAGCACATTAAACAGTAAATGTGTACACACAGTAAACAGTAAACAAATGATGAAATGGGTCAAGAAATATCAAGAAGATACAAATAATTTGTATGTTTTTAAAACTATGAGGAGCCATGCATTACTATGTAGACAATATTGTGGCATCACCACAGGCTTGTCTGCAGGCATGTGAGCCACCCAGAGGACTTGGTGAACACTCCTCTTGTTGTGAACCCTTTAGAAATTTCCACATTTCAGACTTCATCAGATTGTCACACAAGTCCTAAAAGTAAAAGAGAACCACATCAAATAAATGAGAGAAAAGATTAGATTTGGTAATGTATTTATTAAGGAAAATGATTTGTGTTGAGAAATTAATTTTGTTAGTAGTAAAACTCTTTTGGAGCCATAACTGCAACTAAACATTTCTGGTAAGTGTTAAACAGTCCTGCAATTTGACTTTTAGCCCATTTTACTGTACAAAACAGCTTCAACTCTGTTGTGTTGTTGGGTTTCCTCCTAATAGCTGCTTACTTCATGTCCTTCCACAACATTTCTTTGGATCAAGGTCAGGATTTTGACTTGGTCATTACAAAACATTAATTTCTTTCCTCTTTAATTCTTTTGTAGAAAAACTTGTGTGTTTAGGGTCGTTGTCTTGCTGCATGACAAACCTTATCTTGAGATTCAGTTCATGGACAGATGTCCTGACATTTTCTTTAGAATTCTCTGATATAATTCACAATTCATTGTTCCATCAATGATGACAAGCCGTCCTGACCCAGATGCAGAAAAACAGGCCCAAACCTGATACTACCACCAGCATGTTTCACAGATGAGATAAGGTTCTTATGCTGTAATGCAGTGTTTTCCTTTCTCCAAACATAACACTTTTCATTTAAACCAAAAATGTCTATTTTGTTCTCATCCGTCGACAAAAACATTGTTCCAATAGACTGTCCAATTGGCTTCTCAACATGATCTTTAGCAAACTGCAGACGAGCAGTAATGTTCTTTTTGGAGATCAGTGACTTTCTTCTTACAACCCTGTCATGCACACCATTGTTGTTCAGTGTTCTCCTGATGGTGGACTCATGAACATTAACATTAGCCAATGTGAGAGAGGCCTTCAGTTGTTTAGAAGTTACCCTGGGGTCCTTTGTGACCTCGCTGACTATTACACGCCTTGCTCTTGGAGTGATCTTTGTTGGTCGACCACTCCTGGGTCCTGATAATACAGGTCTTGAATTTCCTAGCAAAATGAGCAAAACAACAATCTAACATCTTTAGCCCCTGGAACCACTGGTGGACTTGAGTCCTCGTGCATAGAACAACAGTTTCAGCATTGTCTTATTATTGTTACTAGATCATAATCCTAGTTATAATAATAGTTACGAGGCTAAGAAATGTATCTCCAGGGCAGCCACACAAACTCACACCCTAATCTGCAGTACATGTAATGTTGATGTCCAACTTTCATTCACGTCAACTTTCAGGTTGACTGTTCTGCTGTCTGTAGTGGGCAGATAGACAGCTTAGACAGTTCTTATTTTCCCTGTGTGTAATCAGGCTATTATGAGCAAAACTATGATCCTATTTCAGACGACAGGAAACAATAGAATGTAAAGCCCTATGCGGTTACTGTGGAAGCAGTCTGAACACACACACACAAACACGCACACTCTCTCGCACAGTCGCTCGCGTAAACCCAGAATACTAATAGCCTGGCAGCCCCTCCCCCACACACACCCCGCCACACATCCTCTGGATCAGCAGGAGTCCAAATCAAGCTGATTTTCCTCTTTGATTCAGCCGGAGAGCACAGCTCAGATTGCATTTCAGAGAGAAGGAGACGAGAGGACACTGTGGGGTGGAGGGGGGGATTGTGCAGTGGGGGTGTTTTGCATATTATAACGTGAAAATAGGAAAGAGAAGAGACGAGTCGGTGCAATAGGCCTCTCTCTCTGACTCTCCAGTGCTGCCTATTCTCTCCTCCACCACCCCTAACACACACACATTAGAGCATAAAATAACATCCTAGTGACCTGGTCCAACACAGGATTCAACAGTAGATCAGGTGAGGTCTTGTCTTGGTCATCTTCTAGTCCATCATCAGTGATGCTGCCCACATGACATTACTGGGCAGCATCTTGGTTGCTTGATTATTCTCAGTCCAGCAAAGCTCTGCTTAGTATGATCCACTCGTACAAACACAACATACACACCACCACCAGGTCAGTGTCACTGCAGTGCTGAGAACGATCCACTTCCTCTGCTCTGCTCTGGACTACAGTCTGTAATTGTAAAACTACAAAGTGCATCTATATGGTCACTCCTGTAACACTCCTGTATCTTATTATCTGTATCTCATCATTAAACAGACTGAATAGCTTTTGAATCAATATGATTAATAAGATAAAATGAAGGAAAGAAAAGATGTTTAGTTGAAGTATTCTGTCCGTTGCATCTTGCTCCATGGCCTTACTGCCTTACTGAATTTCATAATAAAACTATATTTCTATACAAACTCACAATAATTCACAAAACGTATATATAAATATATATGCTTTTATTCACATATTTACTGACTGAATTGTAAAGTCTGGTAGTTTACTTTCTAACATACAGGGGTTAGACAATGAACCTGAAACAGCTGTCATGTTAGTGTGGGAGGTTTCATGGCTAAATTGGACCAGTCTGGTGGCCAGTCTTCATTAATGTCACATTGCACCAGTAAGAGCAGAGTGTGAAGGTTCAGTTAGCAGGTAAGAGCACAGTTATATAGTATATTACAATGCACACAACATTATGGTGACATACCAGAGTTCAAAAGAGGACAAATTGTTGCTGCACGTCTGTGACCAAGACAGCAAGTCTTTGTGTCTAAATATTATTGAGCCACTTTGGGGTGTTTTGGAGGAGCGAGTCAGGAAATGGTTTCCTCCACCAGCATCACGTAGTGACCTGACCACTATCCTGCAAGAAGAATGGCTTAAAATCCCTCTGACCACTGTGCAGGACTTGTATATGTCATTCCCAAGACAAATTGACGCTGCATTGGCCACAAAACTACATGTTGGAATTCATGTTTCCATCAATGAACCACAGCTCTGCAGTGCCAGCAGCACTCATGCAGCCCCAGACCATGATGATACACCACCATGCTTGACTGTAGGCACCAGGGCACCACCACATATGCTGCACACCATCTGAGCCAAACATGTTTATTTGGGTCTTATCAGACTACAGGACATAGTTCCAGTAATCCAGGCTCTTGAACTGCTCATCTTCAGCAAACTCTTTGTAGACTTTTTTTGTGATTTAGGTTCAGAAGAGCCTTCCTTCTGGGATGACAGCCATGCAAACTGAGTTGATGTAATGTGTGGCATCCTCAGAGAGTTCTTTGCCATGAGGTGCCATGTTGAGTATCCAGTGCAAGTATGAGAGAATTGTACCCAAAGCATCAAATTTAATAGCCCTGCTCCCCATTCACAATGAGTCCAATGAGCGAAATGACACCAATGAGGAACAACAACACAATTGGGCATAATTAGTACATGTTGACTGTGAGGTGTACTCACTTGTGTTGCAGATATTTGGACATTAATAACTGTGTGTTGAGTTCTGTAAATCTATACTGTTATACAAGCTGTGCACTGACCTCTCTCAGTTATATACAAGTTTCATTTATATAGTGTTGTCCTATGAAACAATATAATCACATATGTGCAGAAATGCATATATCCAGGGATGCACATAAGTGGTGCGCAGGTGCGCATGCGTGCTCAAAATTAACGATGCGCAACGTGAATTACAACGTGAATTACAATGTGACATGTGTTTGCGCACCATTTACTTGATTATGTTTGGCCACGGTAACCGGATTTGACAGGTTCGCGGTTTTCACGTCAAATCGTTTTGTTGAAAATCCAATCGCGGGTGAACTTTCAAGGGTGGCGGGATGCGTTTTATTGGGTAACTTTTAAAAATTGCCACGGCTGGTTGCCTAGGATATTACTTCAACACGGCGGGCAAACGTGTACAAAGTCGACACTAAGGATGTGTGAATACAACAATAACAACGAAGAGAACATAATATAAGGAAAGATAGTGAGAGAGAGAGAGAGAGAGAGAGAGAGAGAGAGAGAGAGAGAGAGAGTAAAGAGAAAGTCACTAACTAATATGGTAAATGGGGAAATACGGGAGGCGGTATAATTGCAAGGACTGTGATAAAGAAAAAGGTTTGATGGACTGATAAATCCCTTATAAACAAATACTAAGTCGAACACTCTTAGTTGTTTTGCCATTTGCTTCAAACGTGTGACAGATATATATTTTGGGCTAGTTTAAGCTTCTGAAGGGCGGGTTTTAGACTGACTTTTGGCTGAATAATTTTGATGGATCTGGCAACCCTGACGGTAACATTGGCGGGCTCAATAAAGTAGTTCATTGATAACTAGCACTAGCTTATTTTTTCACTGGTTTTAAGATTTCCACCGATTCATCAGCATGTCCAAAAAACAAGCTACATTAAGTCATAACTTTGGTATTCCACCACCTCCAAAGAAACGAAGGATGTCAGGAGGGTCAGGAGGGTAGTGATGATCAATGCTTGTAGTATTTTCCAGCATTGTAAAAGGTGAGCACCAAGCAACATCTGTAGGTGCTCCTTTGAGAACTAGACCAAAAAAATTATGTGCACCCCTGTGTATATCAATATGTTTAAACTCATATTTTATTGTAGGTATGTCCTGTCGGGGGATCAAACCAGCAACCTTCTGGTCACAAGACCAGATCTTTACCACTAGGCCATGGCTGCCCCCAAACAATAAAAATACATTTTTATCCTTGTTTTAAAAACTGAAACAGAGGGGGCAGACTGAATGTCTAATGGAAAGCTGTTCCAGAGTCTAGGTGCTGCAAACTCAAAGGCTTGGTCAACCCTGAGCTTGAGCTGACACTGAGGAACAACCAAAAGCAGCTGATCTAAAGACCTTAATGACCTGGAATGTGAAAGAGGTCTTAATAAATCAGTGTTTTATATATTTATATATATATATATATATATATATAATGGTGCAAGTCCATGCAGAGCCTTAAAAACAAATAAAATAACTTTATTTTGGACTGGACCCTGTAATAAACATTTTATTGTATAAAAACAAGTGACTGTTGATTCATGCTATAAGTATCTCTCACAGTATTCCACTCTGAATGAATCTAATGCAACTGCTCTATCCCCAACTCTCAAATTACACACACCTGACAGAAACACCCCAGTGAATAATCAACACGCTGACCCTATGTGTTTGTGTGAGTGTGTGGGTATGTGCATTTCATGTGTAAGCCCATTTATGTGCATAAGTGCATGTGCAGTGGGTGTGTATATGGGTGTATGGCTCACAATGCAGTGTGTTTTTGCATCTTTGTGTGTGTGTGTGTGTGTGTATTTCTATATTCTAGTATGATGCGGGACGTGTGTTTGAGAACTGTTGTGGAGTGTGAACGGGCCTTAATTTGTTGTGGTGAGGAAGGAGCCTAATGCAGCACACCTGCTGTCCCCACACTGTCATTAGCCCCTCCGCTAGGGTCACGGCTCAAACGCCATCCACAGCCTGCAAAATGTGCATCTCTGGCCCCATCATAACTAATGTACGGGCCGACGGGTGGGCGGGAGATGTCATTCACACAGATGCATGCTGGGAGAAAAACGTTAGCAATGAAATCTCCTGTCATAAACCTCATGAACAAGTGAGGAAGTTTGTGTACAGCGTGGAGCTTAATAAAAATGTTTGCATAGTGTAAATAAGATGAAATTATACAGGATAACATGAAAAAAATGCTGCACTTAATTGTTTGGAGTTGCACATTAAGCCCAGCCATTTTATATCAATAATATTATTACATATCTAAACAACCACTACCTCACAAACTCATTACAGGAGTCATCAAGAAGGCACTTCTCTTTATCGGTGTTACACTGTATTAAGCCCACGACACCTCCAGAAGGCTCAACAGTGAGGGCTGGCATCACAGTCCCACCCCCCCTCCATGCTTACTTTACAGACCATTTACAGTAAGTAACCACTTACACACATTGGCCTCCCAGGTGATTATGGCCATACCTAGCCCTACTGGCACTGTTAATGCATGCTCAGTGCCAGCTCTTATGTATGCACTGTACAGTAATAAATAAATAGATCTACAGCAGTAAATCCACATTGGCCTCCTCTTTAAAGTATTAGAAAATTAGGAATTGCAGCAAACATATTAGTAATAATTTATGATTGAGAGTTAAGTTGCACTAAACAATGAGATGTTTTATTGTCTGCAGTTGGTTTTGAGTCAGATTTAAGACATTGTGGCAAGTTATGGTCTGGATCAGGAAGAAATGTGTCAGGGTGAATGTGAAGTGAATTTAATGGGCTACAGTTGGGTTTGGACATAATTTTATCCAGGTATCTAGTGTGTGCAGCATGTTGTCATGAACATCAGGTTTAAGTTTTTATTTTAATAGACTTTGAAATGTTTTTTTATGCTTTGTAGATGTGTTGCTTGTTTCTAATGTACTTTCAACTAATTATTTATTACAGTCAACTTAGTTTTCAATTCCCCTAAGCTGATCCTAAACTTAACCCCTAACCATAACCTTAACCCTAACCTAAGTCTAACCCTGACCCTGATCATAACTCTAATGCTGATGCCACTATTAGTATTTGTTAATGATGTGAACATCTATATGTTATTAATATGATTACTAGATTATTTATACGGGGTCACATTTTGACACGTTGGCATCAGGTTTTGAACAGACGTTTCTCAGGCTACAGGGTGTAGAATTTTATTCGGACTCAAATATTGGTGAAATGAGTCAGGGTTAATTTTGGTTTGGCTTAAATTTTCATGCCCAATAAAAGTTTGTTCTTCTTCGGTGCAGTTCATAAACAGCTACAGAGTCAGACAGTTGAGCCTAAGTCTTTATTCCAAAGCATGTCTTTTGAAATTATACAGAGGATGACAATGAAGACTGTGCAATTTGACATTATATCAATATTGGGAGAATAATATAAGAATCACAGCCCTTTATATAACCCCCCCCCTTTTGCCATTTTAGGGGACTGTAAGTAATTTGTCAATTAGCCGCTCAATGGTTTCTTGGCCAGCTGTGCGTTGTTGCATCATTAGTTCATGCCCAAGAGAGCCTTGAGTTGATTGTAGATGTGACATTTACATCTGGAGTCTGCTGCTGTTGTCTCTAAATACAAAAAACAAAGAAGTATCAACACCAGTAAAGTGGGCAATCTTGAGATTGCATAAATCGATCATGGATAGAATCTCAACATTAGTGTGTCAAAATCAGCTGTTTGGCACATTATTAAGAAGCAAGACTGCACTGATGGGCTTATCAATAGTAAACAACCTGACAGACTGTGGAAGATAACAGCAGTGGATGTCAGAAGAATACTTGCAGCCATGAAATACTGCTGGTGTTCTCGTTAAACGAAACAAGAGCTCTATAGAGGGCGTAATTACAGACTACCATAAAGAGAAGAATACACCAGCAGGCATCATAAAGCAAATGCATCAGCACCTCAAAGGGTTTACCGCAAGATGTTAACCAGTGGTCAAGAAGCAATTTGTTAAGATGGTCAGCATAAAGCCCTTTACAACCAGTTCTACATCTTTGTGCACTACAACATACCACAAACCAGGCATGGAGTTTTTATTAGAATGGGATTCAGTTTAAAAGGGGGGAATGTAATTATTACCAGCCATTCTGAACAATTTTAGTCCCGTAAACATGCAGACATAAACAGAAATAAACAGTTCTGCTCAAAACAAAAAGTCACAGAGCATTTGACATGATGTATGTAGTGTAAGTTCTCATTGTGCAGCAGTTAGTAAATGTTGAGTATATTACAGATATTCACACGTATGTCCTTACACACAAAACCACTTTACTTGATATTCTAACACAGGACATCTATCACTGTACATATGCTCATATGTATATTTGTTTAAGTGTACATTTTTGTGAAGATTTTATGCAGATTTATATATATTATTCTTTTACTGTAGAGTATTTATTCCCATGTCTCTCACCACAAGAAGTTCAGTGCACATATGTCCTGACATGTAGTGCAAATGACAAAGAAACTTGAAACTAGATAAAGAGAACCCAGTTAAACAAATGAGACAAAAATACACAGCTCAAAAAAATTAAAGGAACACTAAAATAACACATCCTAGATCTCAATGAATAAAATATTCCAGTTGAAAATCTTTATTTATTACATAGTGGAATGCGTTAAGAACAAAATAACATAAACATGATCACTGTAAATCAAAATTATTACCCCTTGGAGGTCTGGATTTGGAATCATACTCAAAATCTCATACCACCCTCATGGAGTCTGTTTCTGACAGTTTGAGCAGAAACATGGATATTAGTGGCCTGCTGGAGGTCATTTTGCAGGGCTCTGGCTCTGCTCCTCCTGTTCCTCCTTGCACAAAGGAGGAGGCAGCGGTCCTGCTGCTGGGTTGTTGCCCTCCTACGGCCCCCTCCATGTCTCCTGGTGTACTGGCCTGTCTCCTGGTATCTGCTCCATGCTCTGGACACTGTGCTGACATACACAACAAACCTTCTTGCCACAGCTCACATTGATGTGCCATCCTGGATGAGCTGCACTACCTGAGCAACTTCTGTGGGTTGTAGTGATGTCAGCTCCTCATGCTACCTCTATGGTGAGAGAACTGACAAAATGCAAAAGTGACCAAAACATCAGCCAGAAAGGATGAGAACAGAGAAAAGGTCTGTGGTCACCACCTGCAGAACCACTCCTGAATAGGGGTTGTCTTGCTAATTGCCTCTCATTTCTACCTGTTGTCTGTTCCATTTGCACAACAGCAGGTAAAACTGATTCACAGTCAGTGTTGTTTCCTAACTGGACAGGTTGGTTTCACAGAAGTGTGGTTGACTTGGAGTTACATTGTGTTGTTTAAGTGTTCCCTTTATTTTTTTGAGCAGTGTACTAGCTCATTTATTTATTGAGAAAAATGATCCTATATGACATATTAGTGAGAGGCAAAAGTATGTGAACCTTTGCTTTCAGTATCTGGTGTGACCCCCCTTTGCAGCAATTTCTGCACTAAACGTTTTCAGTGACTGTTCTTTAAACATTAATTCTCAAATAAATAAATGACCAAGTATACTAATATAGAACATTCTAAAGGGTAACATTTTTAAAGGAGAATGTGAATGTGTTTTTATTCAGTCCAGTGGCTATATCTTGCTCTGAAAGACTTTTTCTTGCTTTCTTGGACTGAAAGAGTTGCCTAGAACCCAGCTAAGCACACTGATACAGCCCAAATCTGGGCCACATACAGCATACAGATCTAGCCCACATACCACAATGAATGACAACCCACATTTTGGCCAGTTCTACCTACAAGAAGTTTTATTTTTTCAATTAAAGCATTTAAAGCTAAAACAACAACAACAACAACAACAACAACGCAGAACTATATACACCTGAACAGTGTCATTAAACATAATGACAAATCTGACAAAATGGTTAAATAAAAATCATTAATGTATTAAAATAAAACATACAAATAATATTTTTTGTTAACACTTTTAACATAATATTATTATATTATAATATTATTTAGCTTTTTGTTCTCATAATTGTTATCTGGTACTGTTCATGTATATAAAGTTTTTATTTATTTATTTATTTATTTATTTATTTATTTATTAGCAAAAGTACATTTAATAAAAATATTCTGGCAACCGAAACTGGTCCAAAGTGGGCCAGCTCTGTATCTTGGATGTGGCCTCAGTTTGAATAGTATCAATGGTGTTAGCTGGGAAGCCAAAAGCTCAAGCCATGAGGGTGATGATTAAAAGTGAATAAAACTCAATCAGTCCTCTCATTTTTAAAATGCATTTTACAACATGTGACCTGTAACTGTATCTGAGCCTGAAACTGCAAACAAAAGCTATAGTTAGCACCGATACTCAGAACACTCAAATGATTTCTTTTTATCATTACAACTAGTTGTTATGAGAAGCTGTTGACACAATGCATTTACTTAAGCAGCCCTTGGCAGCTGCCTACTTTTGCCTAGTGCATAAATCACCCCTGGATAGGATACGGAGACATAACAGTAGAAATGGATCAGAACATCACAATTGCTTATAGTTTGTAATGTATGTTGTAGGGGTTGATGTAGTGCATGCAATCTTCAAAAGATTCAATCTGTGGCAAGATTTGTGTGAAGTTGTCACTAAAAATTAGGTTAGATTTTAACATGAAACATGCAGTCAATATTTGCACACACACACACACACACACACACACACACAGAGGCAGTGATTCCCAGCATACCTGCCCAGTGGTAATTAATCGCTCTGGTATTTAGGCCCAGTGGAGTAGACAAATATGACAGAGACAGGGACAATTAGGAGCCCCGTTCAAGCTACATTAACTCCCTGCGCTATAACAGCTTCGGCTGCCTCGTCTCGCCTTGTAAAAGCAGCGCGGCGATCGTTCCTCATGGGCCTCGCCTGATATTAATGAAAGAAAAGGAAGATTGTGTTTATTGTACTACCATAATTGCAAATAAATTTCAATTATCTGGCATGTCAACCCTTTAACTGCTAGTGGTGGCGATGGCAGACGGAAGACGATTGTTTGAGTATTTGTGCTTTGGACTGCAGAGTAGAGCCTTAAAATGTATTTACCTTCAGATTGAAGGTGGATTAAGGTCACTAATATGACTTTTTCTCCAAGTTTGTCAAACACTGCATCATTAAGTGATGATAAAAGCTACATATTTTATGAATCAATAAGTTTTCCTTGCATTGTTGTATGTACCTGCAGAGAATAAAGGAGAGAAAGGTGGATAAGAGAGAAAATGGAATGCTGGAAAATAAGAGTGAGGAAAACTCAGACAGCAGGAAAAGTGTTTAGTATTCCTTTTTCATCAGACTTAGAGAGAGAGGCTCTCTTCTCCTCTCCTCTGGCTATGGAGAGGAGAATATTTATGCAATGTCATTGGACAGGTCAGCCAGAAACATTGGACAGAATGACTTTTGACCTTTCTTACAAAGTCACTGTCAAGATACAAACATTATGCAGAATGAGGACCAAAGGGACCAAGTTGCATCACAAATTACTCCCATAATCTAGTTGAGAACAAGCCTGGGCACTGGAGTCTTTTAGTAATTATGAATATTTACCCTTCAAGCTAGAACAATATAAGGCCTGTAATTTTGCTTGAGTATAGCTGAAGAGCCATCTGCCCAAGTCAGCCCTCACTTTGCCCAGCCCATAAACTTTACATGCATTGAGGTTAAATAGCCTAAATATGAAGTCATTCTGAACATTTTTACACCACATTGTTAATTCCAGCAGTAGATTAAAATATGATGGTGGGAGTTTGATTTTTTGGAAGTCAAAAATGTTGGACCACCTTAGGCAACAGTAGTTTTCATTGCAGTTTTGCGCAAAACTTTATCGATATTCTGTTTTGTTGATAAAACAATTTGACAAAACAAGTTTTGCAATTGCGGTGTTTCTATTAAATGTGAAATACTTTTATAAAATCACATGTGAATATGTTTGTTCTCGCGATAAGTCATTACAAACATGGTGTCAGTGGATGTAAACACATACTTCAGCTTTATACATACTGCTACCACGGCACTAGTGCTCATCATCAGCCATCAGAGGACACGGCGACTTATTGAGGCTTTGGAGTGACAAGCCCCTTATACTTGGGAGCGGCTACGTATGCTGCGTTTTTGGGAAACTGTAGTCGATGGTTTTACAGAAGAGCTGTGGATTCAACATTTTAGAATGACACACTCAACTTTTAATGAACTTTGTGATGCTGTGAGATCTCTAGTGGAGCAGCTGCACATTGTCCAAGGATTCTCCTCGTTATTCCACATATGCCGCGTCATCTTCATCCTCTTACTTTCTGTTGTTGTTTTCTTCTTTATCATCTTTTTAGCCAATAGAAACATCCGGTTGTTGATCACGTGACTCCCTTGATGTGGAAAAAGTCAGTTTGAGTGTTTCCATTAAACTTTTGTGATATAAACAAAATTCGATACGACTGAAAAACCACCTCATCTTAGCACAAAAGACTTTTATCAAAAAACGTGAGTTTTTTTCGAAATTGTCGTGTTTCCATTAAGCACATTTTTATTTGCAATTCTAATTTGCGATATTTCATGGTCAATGGAAACGTGACTAGTGACATTAAAATCCTCCCTAAGAACAAGAGGAAGAAACCTTGATAGGAAAAAGCCTCAAACCCATATCTGGTCAACACTGGATAGCAAAAGGAAATAACACAAATCACTAATCATTAGTCTAATCATGCATAGTTATTTAGATTCATCTGAAGGAGACAGAGTGATAATAGTTAGAACCCTATGACAGATTGAGACTCTCCAGCAGATTGAGAGCTAGAACTATGTTCTAATCAGAGTCTGAACAGGACACAGAAATCACTGCCCAAACAAAAGGCAATAGGAGGTGAAGATGGGCTAGTATCTAAAGGTTTCATGACTCCCATACAACCATTTGACATAAGCTATAAGCAACCTGATGTTTATTTGGAGGTTGTTACATATTTCTGATATCATAGTGATCATTTCATCATTGTCACTGGTAGACCTACCATCCTGCTGCCTCTCATTTTGTTCAGTGTTTATTTCTTCATCTGAGCTGTTCTAATCCTCCTTCCCTTGTTTTCACTTTTATTTGTGCATCATTTCTCTACTCTCTGTCCGCCTTGTTTTGATGGACACTTTTCTTTTGGTCAGTGGAGTTCTGGCTGAAGTTCCTGGCTGACTCAAAGAAAAAATGTGTTCTCTGCAATTGTTTTACACCCCCTAGCCGACTCTGCCTTTGCTTCACTGTTAAGTAGGCACAGTGATCCATATAAACCAGGGGTGTCAAACTCTAGTCCTGTGGGGCCAGATTCCTGCAGAGTTTGGTGATCTTCCTGATCAAACATACCTCAGCAGGTAATGACCAGGTTTAATTATAGTGTCAGAGCAGGGAAAGCATCAAAAACATCAAGTGTACACATGTGTAGCAGTGAAAGCAAGTGGTTAGCTTAACAACTAAACCTGCAACTTTCCCTACTGCCTTACCTGTGCATATTATTTGCTTATTAACCCCACACTGGTGTGTTTGGAAAAAAAACCTTTTTGACACAAACCATTAAAGTACATCGTAAGACCAAGTATCTAGTGTTTCCAAATATTTCCATAAACTCTAAAACTGAAATAAATCAATACTCACTAACTCAATAAGTAGTGTTGGGAATAACGGCGTTAAAAATAACGGCGTTACGTAACGACATCATTTAGTCAGTTACGGGATAAAATAATTAATTACTTTTCCTGTCGTTATAACGCCGTTGATGTTACTGGTCATTAAAAGTGGTCCGTTACTATATATTGATATACTAACAGTAATCCGAGCGGACCTCTGCTCAGGCTAGTGAGGAGTA
>BRDA01087829.1:0-11665 GCA_036984385.1 Crenuchus spilurus
AGATAGATAGATAGATAGATAGATAGATAGATACTTTATTAATCCCTTGCGGGAAAGTCTGGAGAATATTAATGAATAAACGACTCATGTCATCAGTGATGCACAGGACTAGTTTGAAACACACAAAGCGGCTGGAGAACAGGCTGGACATTTACACTAGACCTGTAACAGAGCTTTGAAATAATCAACGAAATACCCTTATTTATAAATAAATCAGAATAATAACATGCCCAGTAAATCTCACATGAATTAAGCTACATTAAAGCCATTATAAATACTGGGCCTTTTGAACAAGTACAGTAAATGTATCATTTTGGTTTCCTTTGTAGTGTTACTAGTTTCAAAATATATTTGTTATAGCATGTATAGGATACTGCTGAGATCACTTCCTGTCGGTGAAGAACCAATAAACTCTGCCTTCATTTCTTGTTCACTCAGGCGCTGAAAGTTGTATCTCTCTCTAGCCTCACATAAGACTTATTTTCAGACAGATCCTTTATTTGATTTGATTTACCACTCCCCCTGAAACCACACAAGTTATCAGTGTATTTCCTCAAGTTGATTCACTTTAACGACACAGGAAGGGATTAGTAGTTTGATGTTGTTTTATTCCTCTTGTTTGTATGAAAATCAATTATATGTATAGAGTATATAAGAGAAAACAAATGACAGCATCTAGCATATTTCATCTTTTTAATTATTGGAGACATTTGTAGCTAAACAAGATGCTAATATTTATGCTACAACCCTAATCAGGGCCTGGGCTATGGGTCTATAGCCCTTGGTCTGTCTTCAAATGTTTGATGCATGAGCTTTGCAGTGATAGAGACTGGTCTTCTGTTTCATTGGCCACAGGCCTCAACATTTTCCAGAGGGGCATCCCAAATGTTTAAACATTTAAAAATGATGTTTCGTGTGATCACTACTTGTGTTTAAAGTCTGTACAACTAAAGAATGAATGTAATGTTATTGTGGAACTTTCAGGTGGTACTCTGGTAGAGTTATTGTAGAGGATGTGAGAAGTTTGTCTCACTGTGGCTGCCTGAGACATAGACCCAGCAGGCACAATAATAAACTCCTGAGTGACGCGGCTTCAGTGCACTCACCCTCAGAACATAATTATTATTCTCTAAACTCACAGAGAAGTCCTCACTGTAGCCAGTATTACGAACAGTGCTTGTACCATCTTTATTGACATACAGAATCCTCTGTAGAGCTTCACCATCTTTCTGTTGGTACCAGTGGACATAATTGTTACTCTGCAGGCCGGTCACTTTACAGCTGATATAAGCTCTTTTGTCCATTGGTTTTGTCCACAAGAATTCAGTTTGCTCCACTGTCTGTCCCAGTACAGCCACTGTAATCAACATTAAACTGTAAATAAAGCATTCTAACATTTGTCATGTCTTCATAACTTCATAACTCTAAATCTTCATAATGATGTGGTACTTACCTGTGATCACTGAGAAGAGACCAGCATACACATTTATACACATCTTGTAGTTGTGAAATGAAGTCTGTTGTTCATTAAAAGTTCTGGTTTACATGTTGTTTGTATGAACTTCAGTGTTATCTGCAGATGCTGGGTGGAGAATGAATGTTATTAAGGGGAAGTGATCATGCACTGATTGCCTCCTACTGGTAGGAGCTTGATGTTCCTTTTCTAATAAGCTGCTGTTGTAGCACTACACCGGATATGAACGTTTTCTTTTGGTCAGCAGTACAGTAAATTGATTGTGTATGAAAGTCAGACTCTGCCTACATGATTGAACTGTAGAATATACAGAACATTAAAGTACAAATTAATTTCAGATGTTAAACACACATTTAAAGATCATATTCACCTCTGTGTTCAGCAGAATCTGTATCTGTGGTTATTCATTTTGACCAGGTGGAGTAAGAAAGACAGTCTTTGTTGAATAAATGTATGCTACATGAAAAGCAAATAATCCTTACAGAGTGGAGTTTGAGGTGACCATGTATAAAAAGCTAAACTGATATATACTAGTGCATCTCAAAAAAGTATAATATTGTGGGAAAAAGTAAATTTGTCTTCAAAATTTACAACCTCAATTCTATAAATGTTGGGATACATATAAAAGACACATATAAAGTCCTGAATGCAACTATTTGCAAATCTTATAGACCCATATTTGATTCACAATAGAAAATAGAACACATACCGGAGCTTGAAAATGAGACATTTTGCCATTTCATGAAAAATATTAACTCATTAAGATTTTAATAGCAGCAAGACATCTCAGAAAAGTTGGGACGGTGCAACAAGACTGAAAAATAAGTGGTTCTAATAAAAATGGCTGGTGGAGTCATTTGCAACTAAGTCATATGATTGGCTATGAAAATTTAGAGAGACAGTGTTGCTCAGAAGCAGAGATGGCCAGAGATTCACCAATTTGTGGAAAAACTGTGTGTAAAAATGTGGAACAATTTTAGAAAACTGTTCCTCAGTATAGACTTTGAATATCCCACCAGCTACAGTACAAGATACTGTATCACTAAAAGATTCAGAAAATCTGGAGAATTTCCTGTATGCAAGGGACAAGACCAACAGTTGATACTGGATGCTCATAATTTTTGGGCCCTCAAGCAGCACTGCATTAAGAACAGGCATGATTCTGTACTTGAAATCACTGTATGGGCTCAGGAACACTTACAACGTTTTTTTTTTTTTTCTCAAGAAGAGAGAGACCATCTGGCTTGTTATAAGCACACAGTTCAAAAGCCTGCATCTCTGATGGTATGGTGTTGCATTAGTGCCTATGGGCAGCTTAAACTACTGGAATGGCATAAATAATGCTAAGCAGTATATAGAGGTTTTAGAACAACATATGCTCCCCGCCCACACAAAGTTGGGTCTTCAGGAAATGTCTTGCATATTTCAGCAAGACAATGTTAAATCACATTCTGCATTCATCACAACTGCAAGGCTTTGCAGAAGAAGAATCCAGGAGCTGAACTGGCCTGCCTATTTTCTGACTACATTCGACACACCGTCAAATGTAAAAGAACACCAAGGTCTGTTGAGCATCTAGAATGCTATGTCAGACAACAGTGGGACAACATTCCTCTCCCAAACTCTAGCAATTTGTCTCCATATGTAACACGCTGATGTAGATGTGGAGACAGTAAGCAGGAGTATCATCCAACACAGACAGGTTTATTGTAGAAACAGTCACAAGACACTGGTTCACTGGTAATCAGTGACACACACGAGGGAACAGACGTGGACCATGATGTGACATCACTGGGGGGCGTGGATAATGATGAACACAAGCGGATGAACACTGACACGGCACATAACCAATAACATGGCAAAAACATACACAACACAACAAGCGCAACTTAAACCATAAAGGGCACCGCCCACCCAAAATGTTTCTGCAAGAATATTTAGAGCATATGCACAGCGCTAGATGTTGAGTCCCAGAGTCCCAAAATAAGTGGAACCATAAAGGGCACATAGCCACATCCGGGGCAATAGGCCATGAAGTGTGGACTAGCTGTGCAGGGGAATGGCCCACACAGCCGGTGTGGCCGAGGGAATGGCCCACGTAGCCTGTGCGAGAGGGGGGACATTCCACTTGGCCAGAGTGACACTGAGGGACAGCTCATGTAGTCTGGGTGACAGGAGGGATGGCTGTAGCAGTCAGAGGGACTGAAGGGAGAATGGCTGTGACTGTCAGAGAGGGAGAAGCAGCTTTCCTGGCTGCCTTGATGCAGAGGGGAGCGGATGTGACCACCAGAGAGGGAGTAGCAGCTCTCCTGACTGCTTTGACTCGGGGAGGAGCGGCTATGACCACAAGAGAGAGCGTGGCCACCATCACTGGCTGAGCAGGAGGCATGGCTGCCATTGCTGGCTGAGCAGGGGGCATGGCTGCCATGACTGACTGGCATGTGGGAGTGGCTACTACAACAGGTTGGAAAGAGAGAGAGGTCTCTGATAGGCTGGAGAGGGAATGTAGTCCCTGTATTTATCACCTCTGTCACAGTAGCCCTCTCTACCATACCAACCCACTCTGTCATGGTACCATGCTCATGCAGCGTCATGGAGGGGTGCCGCATCATCTTGGCCCAGTCTGTTGTGTGGGCCCGCTCCGTCTGTGCTGCCTTCTCTGCTGTAGAGCAGCGAGCCATGGTGACAGAGGCTACTCCAAGCTGCTCCACATCTCTGTTCTCTCCACTTCCTGTTTTATATTCCGAGTGCTGCCTTGGCACCGCTTCCCAGATGACCCCTCCATCACGCGTTCCCACTGGGCTCTTGTCCTTCGGTCCGGCATGCTCTGCAATCACCCATCGGCACTGGAACCAAGCTTCACCAAACGGTTCCACCCACCAGGGCTCACAGACAGGTTACGGAATTACTGGTGTCTGAACTCCACCTCGGAGAGCATGCCCTTTGTAGAGGTCAGTAACACGCTAATGTAGATGTGGAGACAAGAGGCAGGATTATTATCCAAGGTAAACAGGTTTATTGTAGAAACGTTCACAAGACATTGGTGGACAACACACTGCTACATACAATGACTGACAATGACAATTTTGGCAAGGGGAGAATACATACAGGAGGTAATCCGTGACACACACGAGGGAACAGATGTGGACCATGACGTGTCATTACCGGGGGGCGTGGACAATGACGTAGATACCAGGAAGTGGGTGAGGGCCAGGCAAGGACACCATACTTTGCAGATCACTCTGATGACTCTGAAGTTTTATAAACAAATTTGACAAAGCAGGATGAAACTATTTACCATTTACATTACTTTTAACAACTATTTGAATCCCTGTGTATGATTATTCACTATAAACAGGCCTTTGCTGGATATATTTGTGTTACATGAAAAGCTAATAATTCTAATAGAGTGGAGTATGAAATAATAAAAAAGTAAACATTTGAAATGGATATAGTCTAGTGCAGGGGTTGGCAACCCGCAGCTCCATAGTTGCATGCGGCTCTGTCATCTTTATGCTGCAGCTCCGCCTGCACGGATATAATTTGGTGGGGTGACAGCAGGGACATGTCCCCTAAACTTTTTCAAAAGGCAGTTTTGGTCCCCTGCAGTTTTTACCGTCCAAACACAATGATACACTATATTAAAAGGAGACGAGTCAAGCTCTAGGAGCCAGCAGAAATCCAAGCCGCTTAATCAGAATCCTGTTTCCCTTTACACCGCCCACAAACTCATTGATTATCTCTGCCATTTCTTGCTAATGTGTGATTGGCCGTCTCTGCTGTCACTCCCTCAAACAGGGTCTGGATTTATAAACAGGTGCTTTGCAAGTTTGCCCACAGTCCCTGTTCACCTGCCACTGTAAGTTGTTATCATGTTGGACTTTTGTTCTGTTTGTCAGCTAGATGTATTTTAATATCAGATGTTTACATAATGAATATTTCAATTCATTAACATTAACATTTAAATCTGTGTCTGTGTGCGTGCGTCTACCAGTCTCTGATAAGTCATCCATTTACATGCCTCTTAAGTTTAATGTCAAAATAATTCAAAATTTGTTATTTTTACTCAAAAATGAGGTATAATTCTGCGTAAATGAGGTCTGATGATCATAGAGTCCAAAAATAAGTGTACAGTTGGTGGTAATGAGTTGGAGAGAAGTTGACTGAAAACACAGAATTGGGTGATAATTTAATGTTACATGCTTTTAACATTTTATTAATATTTAATAATGTAGCATTTTATTAATGATTAATATTAATTTTATTATTCATATTAAAGCTAATAGTTACTAGTATGTCATTAATAGTAACGAGTATTTATTAATAAAATATAAATCATAATTTGTAAGTAATGTATTACTTTAATAATTTTTAATAATTAATAATATGTTCAAGCACCATAACAAAATGTTCAAAATGTGTTCATTACATAAATAAAATGTCTTTTTCTCTGCCCTTCATGGACTTCATAAACAATGCACTATAGCTGTTCATACAAATGGTAGAGGTAAAAAAAACAATATATACAGTGTTATCTTTATTTTAGATATCAAAAAGTATTTGCGGCTCCCAGTGTTTTCTTTTCCTTGGAAACCGGGTCCAAATGGCTCTTTGAGTGTTAAAGGTTGCCAACCCCTGGTCTAGTGCATCTAAAAAAAGTCATTTGAGTTCATTAATTTATTCAGCAAGGTCAGCTGTCATATTTTATATTCAATACACATAAAGTGACATTTCAAGAATTTTGTGTTTTGTTTTGCTGTTGATCAGTATGTCTTATAGCTCACGAAAATCAGAAATACAGAATTTCAATTTATTAGAATATTTCATTTCAAGTAAATTACTGTTGACACAGAATCAACATTAAAACAAAAAGTGATCTTTTGAATTAAATTATGAACATAAATGAACTTTTTTCACAAAATTACATTTTTTAAATTCAGTGAGTTTCCTGTGATTCATGATTCTGTCTTAAATGTTTAACACATTTATTGAAATAAAAAATGAAATGCATGTGACATTATGGTGGAAGAGGTGGTACACTGGTAGAGTTATTGTAGAGGATGTGAGCAGTTTGTATCACTGTGGCTGCTTGAGTCCCAGCAGGCACAGTAATAAACTCCTGAGTGAGTCAGCTTCAGTGCACTCACCCTCAGAACGTAATTATCATTGTTTAAACTCACAGTGAAGTCTTTGGCTTCAGGAAGGTCAGGATTATGAACAGTGCTTTTGCCATCTTCACTGACATACAGAATCCTTTTGATGTCTTCACCATCCTTCTGTTGGTACCAGTGGACATAAGTTGTAGCCAGGTCAGTCACTCTGCAGCTGATGTACACACTTTTGCCCTTCGGCTTTGACCAGAAGAGCTGACTTTGTTCAACCGTCACTGCCAGCACAGCTACTGTAATCAACATTACACTACAAGTCAGTCATATAGTAGATTATTAAAATGATCATTAATGACCTTGTTTGATGTGATACTTACCTTGGATCAGTGAGAGGATAATATACAGATCAATACACATCTTGTATTAGGCTGTTAAATACAGTGTTTGATTAGGAAATAGTTTGGATTTCCTTGTAGTCTTACTAGCTTCAAAATGTATTTGTAATACAATATAGCTGAGGTCACTTCCTGTGGGTGGATAACCAGTATCTGTGAAAGTTGTATCTCTGTCTAGCCTCACATAAGCCACATTCTCTGACAGCATCTACCATTAACTGTCGCTGCCACCAATATGTTTTGTTTTGTCTGTAATTTATTGACCCACCAAATCACAAGTGTCAGGACTCGAGCCCCACCACCTGACTCCAACCTCCAACAAAAACCACAACAGCCGCACGCACCAGTAGCCAATCACAGGAGAATGTGAAGGTCGTCATCGCCAGGGTATTGAACTGAATTCACCTGTTACTCATTATCCCTTCCTCTATATAAGCTATCTTCTTTAGTCAGACCAACGTGAAGTATTGCCACATTGTTTTTGCTTTGTGTTGTACTAAGCCTTATTCTAAATCCTGACTATAGTACTCTGATCTGACCTTTGATTTCCTCGACCTCGTCTCAGCCTACTCCTCTTAATCCTGTTTGCCATGTCTTCCTGGTATTTTGACCTTGTTGCCTGTACCTCAACTTTGTCTCAGCATAGTCCTATTGGACTTATTTGCCTTGGTCTGTCCTGCGTGGATCTGTCTAGTACTTGCATCTGTATCTTTCAGTAAACACTCTTAATTTACAGTGTTTGGCGAGTCTGCTTTATCTTTCACCTCCATTCCTCATAACAAGTGTTAGCATGACCATTTTTTTTAAATACATTTGGCCAAATTTCTCCTCTTCCCAATGTAGTACTAGCCAATTAACCCATCCCATCTGCTAGAGGGCTCTCCCCATCACTTTGCTCTGTCCCTGACTCTAGGAGGGTGAAGACATGCGCACACCTACTCTGTGATGCAGCCACCGCCTCTTTTCGAACTACCACTTGATACATCGTCACTGGGGAGCCAATGCGCTCAGAGGAAAGTGCAGGGTTTCCAAATGGACCAATCAGTAGTAAATAATCAACATGTAACTCCTTTACTTATATCACAGTGTGATGACTTCTTACTAGTTCCCAGAATTCAGAAAACATCACCAGGGTGAAGAGCCTTTTCTTTTACAGCCCTTCAACTCTGGAATAACCTTCTAGGCTGAAAACTCACTTGTTCCATTTAGCTTTTGGTAGTTAGTGCTTTCCACTAGATAAAGGTTGCAGATCCAGGAGTTAACTGGGCATAGGATGTAACAGTAAACTGAAATGCTAGTTCTGTTGGTCCACTGCTTACACATGTTCACTCAGGTTTAACAGTGGAACAGAGGGATGGCAATGTTTCAGAATGTTTCCATGTCTGTGTTACCTTCTGACTCTCTTCTTTTAGGTAATAAATAGTGCTGCCAGAGAAATTAGCCATACTCCAATAAGGATCATATTCACTGTACTCTATAAACCCATACAGAACAAATTCCATCTCTTCCTTTTTCCGAGTGAGTGACTGCCCACTGGTCCACCCTGACACTGGTTACCTCCTTGCCTTAGACCAGCTGCTCATCAAGTAGCTACTACATCCTGCTACAGCTTAGCAGCCTGCTCTCAATTACCCACCACATACTGTAAGTATATCAGTACACCTGAACTCTGCAACAGCCTTATAAGATGATAAGATGACTGCCAATCAATAACTTATAAGTAGTTAACCAGAGGATGATGGCTGCCCACATGTGTGTTTGGTTCCTTCCAAGGTTTCTCCTCCAGCTCTGAGGGAAGTTTTCCCTGCCATTATTGCTGCTGGCTGGCTCACCAAGGGTTTTGTGTTTTTTATTGTTATTTCTGGAAATCTGTTAAGCTGCTTTGTGACATCAGTTGTAAAAAAGCACTATATAAGTAAATTTGACTTGACTAGAGTTTTTGTAGAGAATAAGAGCAGTATGTCTCACTGTGTTTGCCTGAGACCCAGCAATCAACACTTTGTTTACAGTAAAACAACATGTATTTTCTAGAGGTTGCAGAATGTTTTTGTTAAATCTTTAAAGTCATATGGCTGAAATTGACATGTTAAGTGTCTTCACTGTGATGAGACAAATATATAACCATTGTAAAAAAAACCTTGCACTGTAAATAATTTCACTGTAAATAACTGGCTGCAGAGTTGCTAGAAACTTTTTTTGAATTAATGGCATCCTACTGTGGTTTAAATGTACAGTTAAGAAACATTGTTTATAAATGAAGAATATACCTGTATTTTAGCAATGTATGTAAAAAATTAACTAAAAATGGTAAGTAACTTGGGCGGCACGGTAGCTTAGTGGTTAGCACGTTCGCCTCTCAGCGCTGAGGTCTTGTGTTCGAGTCCACATCTGAGCGGTGTTTTCATGTTCTCCCCGTGTCTGTGTGGGTTTCCTCCCACAGTCCAAAAACATGGAGGTCAGGTGACTTGGCTACTCTAAAAAATGTCCATGTGTGTGTATGTATGTGTGTGTGCGTGTGTGTGTGTTCACGATGGACTGGCGCCCTGTCCTGGGCTTTGTTGAATAGTGTGTAATGCCCTGTCCTGCGCCCAGTGAGGGGGTTGGGGACTAACTGCGACCCTGATAAGGATTAAGCGGGTGTGATAATGAATGAATGAATGGTAAGTAACTTACTGCTAAATTAACAGTATCCTACTATAGTAAAAGTATACAGTCAAATAGTTTCTTTCTATAAATACAGAATAAAATTGTATTTTAGCACTATAAAAATAAGTTATATCATGTATTTATAAAAATGATATTTCATTGTTCATTTTTACCATAGTATGATAGTTACTTTAAAAATAAATTCTTGGCAACTCTGCTGTCAGTTCTTTACCTTTGTTTACAGTGAAACTTTATACAGTGTAGTTAATGCTTCTGTTTTAAATCTTTTACACATATACTGAAATAAAAAAATTATATAATGTGACATGGTGGAACAGGTTGTACTCTGGTATAGATATTGTAGAGGGTGTGTGACGTCTGTATCACTGTGGCTGCTTGTGTCCCAGCAGGCACAGTAATAAACTCCTGAGTGACTCAGCTTCAGTGCATTCACCTTCAGGACATAATTATTATTCTCTAAATTTACAGAGAAGTCTTTGGCTTCAGGAAGGTCAGGATTGTGAACAGTGCTTGTGCCATCTCTATTGATATATAATATCCTCTGTAGAGCTTCACCGTCTTTCTGTTGGTACCAGTGGACATAATTGTTACTCTGCAGGCCGGTCACTTTACAGCTGATATAAACTCTTCTGTTTGCTGGTTTTGTCCACAAGAATTCAGTTTGCTCCACTGTCTGTCCCAGTACAGCCACTGTAATCAACATTAAACTGTAAATAAAGCATTCTAACATTTGTCATGTCTTCATAACTTCACAACTCTAAATCTTCATAATGATGTGGTACTTACCTGTGATCACTGAGAAGAGACCAGCATACACATTTATACACATCTTGTAGTTGTGAAATGAAGTCTGTTGTTCATTAAAAGTTCTGGTTTACATGCAGTTTGTATGAACTTCAGTGTTGTCTGCAGATGCTGGGTGGAGAATGAATGTTATTAAGGGGAAGTGATCATGCACTGATCACCTCCTTCTGGTAGGAGCTTGATGTTCCTTTTCTAATAAGCTGCTGTTGTAGCACTACACCGGATATGAACGTTTTCTTTTGTTCAGCAGTACAGTAAATTGATTGTGCATGAAAGTCAGACTCTGAGCTGTTGAATATATAGTACAGCTGCTGTAATCAACATTAAAGTAAAGGATGCCCACATGTGTGTGAAACAAAAATCTACATTTCAGCATCTTTCAGGTGTACAGCACAGTCATTTATAAACAGTGTGTATGCACTAATCTGTACTTCATACAGTTATTTAAATATTTGTAATTTTATGTTTAACTTTAAATATGCAGATATAATTACTGATATGTACAGAAAGGGGTGAATTCTCCAAGTCATATTAATGAGTAATAAGAAAAGAAAAAAAGATTATTATCCGTTTATTATTGTTTGTCAGTAAACATCTGACAAGGCATAATGAAAAAATTTTGTTTCTTTTGACTGCTATTAGAATCTCTCTGTGTGGTTATTTATTATGAACAGGTGGAAGAAGAAAGGAAAAAGAAAACAAATATCAACTTCATTCTTTATTTCAATCTTTGTTGAATAGATTTGACATGAAAAGCTAATAATTATAAAACAGTGGATTTTGAAGTAAATAGGTAGTGGAAAATAAACATATATTCAAATGTATTTAAAAAAATAAAATATTGTGAAAAGGTTTGTTTGTATACATAATTAAAAAGGTCAGCTGACATTTTATTTTCAAAGTGACATTTCAGTAATTTTTGGTTTTGTTTTATTGTTGATAAGTATGTCATAACTCATGAAAATCAGAAATACTGAATCTCAGATAATTAGAATTGTTCATTTTGAGTAAATTACTATTCAAACAGAATCAACATTAAAACAAAAAAGGCTTGAAATATCTCACTTTATGTGTAATGAATATAATTTAATATTCATTAAATAGTAATATTTAATATGAATATATTTAATATACCGTATTTTCCGGACTATAAGTCGCTCCTGAGTATAAGTCGCACCAGCCATAAAATGCATAATAAAGAAGAAAAAAACATATAT
>BRDA01087830.1:0-10452 GCA_036984385.1 Crenuchus spilurus
TAATTACAGTTTGCCATCTAGAATTAAATTATGGACAATTAAATTATCCACAGTTAGCTTCTTTAGACTTGTGGTAGAATTATAAGACCAGGGTTACTAACAAACTTTCTCCTTTAAAATGTTACATTTACTCAGATTAAACTTTTGATCTGTCATCTATGTTCTATTACGAATAAAATATTAGATGTTGGCACCTCCACGTCATTGCATTCAGTTTTTATTCACAATTTGTTTAGTGTCCCAACTTTTTTGGAATCCGGTTTGTGTGTGTATATATATATATATATTTATATACACATCAGCGATAACAGTCCGTGGTGGGGGTGTGAGGGGTCTCTGTTTATGTTCTGAGCTTTTGTCAGATGTTCTGTGTGGGAAGAAGTGAAGTCCCACCCTCTACAGGGACAGTGGTGCTGCAGGCTCCTGCCTAGACAGAGATGCAACTTGTCAGTATGCTCTCCACAGTGCTTCTGTAGAAGGTGGTGAGGATTGGAGGGGGAGGTGTGTTTTTTTTTTTATCCATCCCAGGAAGTGCATGCCCAACTGAGCTTTTTTGACAAGGGCTTCAGTTTGAGTGGACCAAGTCAAAGTGTCTGTTATCTGTACCCCCAGGAACTTAGTTTTTCTGACTATTTACACTGCTGTGTCCTTGATGAGGAGTGTTGTATGCTTGGGTTGGCTCCTCATGAAGTTGACAATGATCTCTTTAGTTTTCACTCATAGTTTTATACTTTAGTTTCTCATCTCTGTAGTTCAGGTCGTTGTCATCCTGGATAAGGCCCACAACAGTTGCGTCATCCACAAACTTTACAATGTGGTTGGCAATGGACTTGGCATAACAGTCATGGGTGAAAAGTAGCCAACTCAGGATGCAGCCCTGAGAGAAGCCAGTGTTCAAGAGATATGACACTGGAGACATAGACTGACAGAGATGAAGAAGCCCAAATGTACAATATGTTTGAAAGAAAACAAAAATTTCACACTAACACCAAAATCTCTTCTAATCCATGAAGCATAGTGGAGGCAGCAAAATAGGCCAGGAATCAAGGGTGCATCAGCACATTTTACAGACTGTAAGGCCAGAAGCACATGACCTCATGGTTGGGGGAATTCAGAAGGCTTTTGCTAGTTCAAGATTATCTTCAGGGCGGCACGGTGGCTTAGTGGTTAGCACGTTCGCCTCTCGGCGCTGAGGTCTTGAGTTCGAGTCCACATCTGAGCAGAGTTTCCATGTTCTCCCCGTGTCTGTGTGGGTTTCCTCCGGGGTCTCCGGTTTCCTCCCACAGTCCAAAAACATGGAGGTCAGGTGAATTGGCTACTCTAAATTGTCCATGTGTGTTCACCCAGCGATGGATTGGCGTCCTGTCCTGGGCTTAGTTGAATAGTGTAATGCCCTGCCCTGCACCCAGTGAGGGGGTAGGGGACTAACCACAACCCTGATAATAATAATAATAATAATAATAAATTTTATTTCATAGGCGCCTTTCTGTCACTCAAGGACACCTTACAAATGTGCAAACAAGTAAACAATATATATATATAAATATAAAAAAGAATACACAATATACATTAAAACAAGTTAAAATAAGAAAATGCAAAAACGATCAGATGGAAAAGGCAAGTTTGAACAGGTAAGTTTTGAGTGTGGATTTGAATTGTGAAAAGGAGTTAATGTGTCTTATATCAGGTGGTAAAGAGTTCCAGAGTTGGGGAGCAGAGCGGCTGAAAGCTCTGCTCCCCATGGTGGTGAGGTGAGCGGTGGGGACGATCAGGTGGATGGAGGACGATGATCGGAGGGAGCAAGATGGAATTACAACCTGAAGAAGAGTAGAAAGATATGGTGGGGAGAGATTGTGAATGACCTTAAAGGTGAGCAGAAGGATTTTGTAATTGATGCAGAACTTGAACGGGAGCCAATGGAGCTGTTGGAGGACAGGAGTGATGTGGTGAAAGGTGGGGGTTCTAGTAATGATACGGGCAGCTGAATTCTGGACCAGTTGAAGCTTATGGAGAGATTTGTGGGTGAGACCAAAAAAAAGAGAGTTGCAGTAATCTAATCGAGAAGTGACAAGGCTGTGTATGAGAATGGCAGCAGCATGAGGAGTAAGAGAGGGGCGAAGACGGTTTATATTCCGAAGGTGAAAGTAGGCAAACTGGGTGATGTTGTTGATGTGAGATTGGAATGAAAGAGTACTGTCCAGGACGACACCCAGACTCTTTACCTGTGCGGAGGATAAGGATTAAGCGGGTGTGATAATGAATGAATGAAAAAGATTATCTTCAGACTCTGGCCTACATGTACTAGCTAAAGTATAAGTTACCAAGTAGTACTTTTGTTAAACAACGTAAACGTAATGTGAAATTCTGTAGCTGGGTTTAACCTTTCTCTGTGATCTGACTGTTCTCTGTTAACTTGAGTTTTTTGAGGGCCTGCCGTAGAGATGGAGACACCTTCTGCTGCAGTTCTACCAGCGGCTCATCAACACTGAAAACACATACATACAAAAAACATGACTGACATCTGTGATTACTTGTACAACCAAATAGTCTGACTTCAATCAATACAAGCTAGCAAGTCACACTTTACAGAGGAAACATTCTCAGCAGGATTATTATCATACCTGGGTCTGATGGACTCCAGGGGTTTTGGAGCCTGAATGACGTACTAATCAAACTTGGGCTTCAGATCGTCCAGCTCTTTCTTCTCTCCAGAAGACTTCACCTCAGGCTTCACTGGTTCAGTAGGTTTTTCTTTATTATGGCAGCACTTAGTGCAGCCCTTGAACACAACCAACATAGATCAGAGACAGGACTTAATACAGTCTGAGAAGAAATCACTTTAAATTAAGATGTTTCTACAGAAACTGAACTGTGTTCTACAGGTTCTCATTAAGTTAAATGCTCATTTTAACCAACATTCTATGACCTCACTACAGTAGAAGAAAAACACAGATTTGTGAGTGGGGCTAAAAAAGAACACCTTTGTGGACGGCATGAGCAGACTGGCAATCTAGATGTTCTGGAAAATCCCCGAAAGGCCATCATCCTACCATCAAGGATGAGCTCCAAAAGAACAAGTTTGGGGGTGAAGCTATAAAAAATAAAAACATTAGTGGGCGGAGCAAATAAAGTGCATTTGTGTGCAAAGCTATGCAAGACCTCAATTGTGGACAGGGTTAAACAAAACACAGATGGCTAGAAGCTCGCATCTGTGAATGTCCAGTAATTAATGAACATCAGTCTGGCTACTGTTGAAAATATATTTTTATTGGCACCAACTGTTGAAAAGTTTTTACTTGTTCTGGATCCCAGGGTTTGAGATCAATTGAAAAGATGTTTCTTCCAGCACCAGTTGAAGAGAGTCAGGAGACCAGCGGAGTGTTTAAGATTCTTCTTTATTATTGAAGATGATGTGATGAGCAGATCTGCAGTTTCTGTCCCACTGTCCACCTCGCTGTCTACCTTCACTGTGTTAAAGTCAGGTTTTATAGAGAATGCAGCCCCCTCTGGCCAACAGTAATATTAATTTAGCTGACCATGGGGAAACTCCATGTAAGACAATAAGACAGTGGGATTCAATCAAGAAAACAGTGAAGAGTGGTGAATTTGATTAGCATTGTCTTAAGCGTCAACACTCAGCACACACATGTGATTACTCAAGGAAGAGCTGACTAACACAGAAAAATTACAACACTACTTTACTTTCACTTTCAAAAATGACAGTTCATGGTGAGGGGGACAAACACACTTAGGCAATGCACAAACTTTACTTTCACTTTCAAAAAACATTCAGAGCTGTCATAGAAATATACAGCGCTTGAGTCCTGAACGCACACCCGTAACAACGCCCTGCTTCTTGGATTTCATACAGTGAGTGAGTGACAGGACTTCTGCTAACCTAAACATAAATCATCATACTTTTTAATGTTTACACAAGTAATAAACAACCCACTTAATATCAGTATTGGGATATTAGTAGGGATGCTCCAACACTGAATAAAATAAAACATTTGACTGAATACTAAACACATTTTTCAATTTATATAAATCATTATAAAATTAGTAACTAAACTATTTCCACAAATAAGTCTTGTAGTTGGTCAGGAATGAATGTCTGTATTTTAATAAGTCACTTTGACTTTAGGCTTAATAACATGACTTCAATTGTTTATTTTTATATTTGTATATACAGTATCTCACAAAAATCATTATACCCCTCACATTTCGGTGAATATTCTATTATATCTTTTCATGAGACAACACTATAGAAATGACACTTGTATATAACAGAGTACAGTGTACAGCTTGTATAACAGTATAGATTTACTGTCTTCTAAACAGAACTCAACACAGCCATTAATGTTCTGCTTACTTGGTATGGGACCTAAAATACATATATACCATTATACCAACCCAACAGTACACAACAACACAGTTAGTGCTGGGCAAAATGACCTGAAATTAATATCACAAACATGTTACCTTGATTACAATAAAACAATTATTTTGTTCTTTTTGTTTGGTGTCGTCTTCACTAAAGCCAAAACTTTCCAAAAGTCAGGCCCGAGTGGCTCAGCAGGCTAAGACGCTGACACTATGACCAGAGGGTCGTGAGTTTTGAATCCCGGTCATGCTGTTTGCCATTAACAGCCGGGGCTCAAGAGAGCATAAATTGGCTGTGCTCTCTCTCCCCATCACGCACACATTGCAATGTCTGCTGGCTAAGGTGTCTACTGATTGGTCCATTCAGAGCTGGGAATCCTGCGCTTTCCTCCAAGCACGTTGGCTCCCCAGTGACGGTGTATCAGCGGTAGTTCGAAAAGAGGTGGTGGCTGTTTCACACGCAACAGAGGAGGCTTGTGCTTGTCTTCACCCTACTAGAGTCAGGGACAGTGCAAAAGTGATGGGGAGAGTCTTATGGAGGGGATGGGCTAATTGGCTACTACTACATTGGGAAAGGGATAAAATTGGCAAAAATTAAAAAAAAACAAACAAAAAAGACTTTCCAAAAGTCCTCAACACAGTACTGACTCGATTCCAACTCTTCTGAGTGACTGTTCAGTGGAGTGCACAGCTGTTAGCCATCAGTCTTTTCTGTATTTCCTAATTTAGCAGCAGATCAAAGGGAAAAGGAACCCTAACCAGTTCAGAATACAAATAACTACTTGCTTATTTACTCTTTACTTTTTCTTTCAAAAATGAGAGTTTATGGTGTAGGGGAGCCCCTCAGTAAATACAAACTGTTCAAATGTTTGTGGACACCTCTGCAATAAGACACATTTATATTGCTAAGCTGTAAGCTGTGGCTGCTATGGTTGTACAACCTTGCAACAGTAGAATAAAAGAACATGTGGGTGGAGCTACAAAAGAAAACCTGGGTGACTAAAGCAGACTGGCTACGTGGGCAAAGGTACAAAAATGAACACATTTGTGCGCATGGCTACACTCAAACACATTTGTAGGTGGGGCTAAGACAAAATACGAATAGTGGCGGCTCCCCCAGCAGTGACCATCACTTCAGGGGGAAGAGCCTGTGGCAAAAGTTATGGGTATGGCAATGAATATCAGTCCAGATTCTTTACTTTCACTTTCAAAAATGACTGTTCCCACAACAAACAAACTGTCCAAATGTTTGTGGACACCACTTCTAATGAATGCATTCAGCTACTTCATGTTGACACGGATGTATACACACACACAGCTTGTCTAGTCCCTGTAGAGAAGTACTGCCAATAGATTATTACTAAACATTAACCTATTGGCTCCATGCCTAATGCTAGGCTGGGTTAGAGGAGTATAAAGCTTATCAGCAAAAATACTTTTGGGATGAGGTGATGATGGTGATCATCCAACATCCTGACCTCACTAACACTCTTGTGCCTGAATCAAATATTCACAACAATCCTCCAAAATCTAGTAGAAAGCCTTCCGTGGACAGCAGAGACAGTTACTCCAACAAGGATAACCGTATTTTAATATTTTTAATATTAAAAGAAACACTGAACAAGCAGAAGTCCCAATACTTATGCACAGACGTAAGCTGTAAACCACATAAGTAAGTCTAAGTATGGACAAGTGTGTGATGATTTAGGCAGTTAGCTCCATGCTCAGTCTGATGTAGATTTCTTAGCCACATTTCCCTCATAGTGCTTTAATCACTGGGGCAGTTATAGATGTATGAACAGCTGTAGTGTTGGAGTCAGTAATTAGTGGTATGTGGATGATGCTGGGCACAATATCTAGTCCAGACAGCCTAAGTATGTACTGTAACACTCTGTACACGTCATAAACTGACCTCTACATACACTCAGACCTGTCTACAATACACAGGGCACAGAGACAATGCTCCAACAGACACAACACAAATACTGTGACTATAGACTATAGCAGCAACAACAATCAGCTGCTGATCATCAATAAGTGTTTATTTACAGATATTTACACGTTTTTCTCTACTTCCTTCTCTCATTTGTTGAGATTTGTTTTGTATAAACTGTGATCTAAAGTCTGGTTACAGATGTTCTCAAAGCTCCACAACCATCACATGGATCTGTTAAAGTCCATCAACTGCACACTTGAGCCAATGTAATATAGTATTGATGATATCAGATATTAGATGATAGAAACAACACTGGAGTGATATGATAAGTAGTTTATATTTATAACAATAGTTTATGTCTGTCCAAAAGGGCAGTAATGATTAACAGCAATAATAGTAATGAGTTTCCTATTTGCAGACAGACAGACAGACAGACAGACAGACAGACACATCCACTCATAAAAAACATGGATGGATTGATGAGATACAGACAGAAATACAGTCAGACAAACAGATATCATACAGTACTGCTTTAAAGTTAGTGAACCCTTTAGAATGTTCTATATTTCTGCATAAATATAACCTAAAACATCATCAGATGTTCACACAAGTCCTAAAAGTAGATAAAGAGAACCCAGTTAAACAAATGAGATACAAATATACTTGCTCATTTATTTATTGAGGAAAATTATCCAATATGACATACAGCACCCTCCATAATTATTGGTACCCTGGTTAAGAAGTGTTCTTTGGCTTCTAATACATTCTTTTTTATATAATATAGGACAACAATCCAAAAAAGAGAAAAACTTAAGCTTTAATTCAGGTGCCTTTATTTGGTGGGGAAAAATCACACATTAAGAAATAAATCTTTTAAATGAAATCATGTGTGCCACAATTGTACAACCTCCTTTTGCCAAAAAAAAAAAAAAAAAAAAAAAACAGCACTTAATCTTCTTCTATAACTCTTCACAAGATGGGAGAATACAGAAAGAGGGATCTTCCACCATTCCTCTTTGCACAGCCTCTCTAAGTCCTGGGTCTTCTCCTATCTCCTCTTCAGCTCACCCCACAGGTTTTCTATTGGGTTGAGGTCTGGGGACTGAGATGACCATGAGAGGAGCTTGATTTTGTGCCTATTGAACCATTTTTTATAGATTTGTCCACATGTTTAGGGGTATTATCTTGCTGAAAGATCCAGTGATGACCCATCTTCAGCTTTTGGGCTGAGGCCACCAGATTCTGATTCAAAATGTCCTGATATTTCAAAGAGTTCATGATCCCATGTATCCTTACAAGGTTCCTAGGTCCTGTGGAGGAGAAACAGGCCCACAGCATCACCGATCCTCCCCCATATTTAACAGTGGGCATGAGGTGTTTTTCTGCGTACTCATCCTTGGTGTTACACCAGACCCACTTAGAGTGTTTGTTGCCAAAAAGCTCTATCTTGGACCCAAAGCACATGGTCCAAGTTAAAATCCCAGTACCGCTTGGCAAACTCCACCCATTTATGCTTATGAGTATAACTCAGAAAAGGCTTTCTCCATGCATGCCTCCCAAACAGCTTGTTGGCATGTAGATAGTGCCTGATGGTTGTTTGGGAGACCTCATAACCCCAAGATGCTACCATTTGATTCAATTCTCTAACAGTGAGCTTTGGAGAACTTTTTACTTCTCTTACCATCCTTCTCACTGTGCATGGTGGCAAGATAGACTTGCATCCTCTTCCAGGCTTGTCACAGTTTTAGATGTTTAGATGTTTGATGTTTTGATGATTGCTCTGCAGGTGAGTACCTTTTTTCTTGTAGCCATTGCCTGATTTATGAAGTTCGACACACATCTGCCTTACTTGAATAGTTTGTTCTCTTGTCTTTCCCATGTTTAAGAGTGAATAAGAGAAATAGGTCTCTGTGTAACGCCATATTTATATCCCAGGGAAACAGGGTTACTAATTAAAGGTTCCTAGATCCTTTGATCCACTTTATAAACTACAGTAGAAATGACATAAATGTTTCAAATATATTTCTTTCCAAGAAATTGTTAAAGGTACCAGTAATTGTGGAACAGGTCATTTTATGGGAAAATAATTATTTCTTAGTAATGATTTTTTCTTTATTTTATTTTTTTTCACTTGAGTTGAAGATTACTTTTAAAAAAAATTTTCAGAGTGAGATTATGCTTCTGCAATAAAAAATAATTTATTTTAAGTCTTTTAACACATTTTAACTAGGGGTGCCAATAATTATGGAGCTGTATTTGTGAGAGGCTATTTGTGAGTTTGGTTGATGAACTGTTGATCAGTCAGTCACAGTAATATGATGGTCAGTAGTTTTTATTGAACAGCTGCTGGAAAAGTAAATGAGCATCTCCATAAAGCTGGTCAGTAGATGGAAGCATGAAGTAGGCGACTGTGTTGACTTTGGACTAAACACAGTGGAGCAACAGCAGCAGATGACATAACACCTCAAAGCATCACAAACTGCAGAAACTGCACACTGGACTTCAGACACTTGGATTGTGTGTCTCTCCACTCGTCGTCCAGACTCTAGCAGCTGATTTACTAATGAAATGTAAAAGTGACTTTCATCTGAAAAGAGGACTTTGTACTGAGTAACAGTCCAGTTCTGGTTCTGCTTAGTCCAGGTAAGACACTTGTGATGTTGTCTCTGGTTCAGGAGTGTTGATATTAGGACAGTTGTACAGTGGACAGTGTGACAGTTGTAGTCTGAGAGATTCACTATTTATACTGTTTAAAGTCATTTACTCAAACTCACCATCAGAGATTATCATCATCCGAGAGTCTGCATTTATCATTTACATCAACTATAAGACTCACTGATCAGTACTGACCACATGAGGGCAGTGTGAGCATCTTTTAGAGATTATTGATGAATTTTATTCACAGATGTGTATTAATGAGCTCCATGTACTTAGTTACATTTATTTTATTCTAAATAAAAACGGATATATTTGTGCTTATTTTTTTCCCAGAATAAAAAAAAATGTGAATAATCCTACTTTTCTTCTACTCAAGTACATTACTGAGTAATCTACTTCACCTTCCAAATATATCATTGATTAAAGTAAAGCCAAATATCAGAATATTGACAGATATTTCATCTTGTTAAGTATTTAATGTGAAGAACTCGGCTGCTGTGGCATGGAGGTACAAGAATAAATCCATTTACACATCTTATGCTTATGAGTACAGTTTTAATAACCTACATACTGTGCAGAACCTGTGATCTCAATAGAGTATAGTTCCCCATGTGTTCTGCTGTGAAAAATTTTGTTACAATAAGGGATTAACGCAGCTTCCATGTTTTCCCTCTTCACTTATTATTTATGTATGTTATTAGGATAATTCTGGAGAAGATGGGCCTGCAGGGGAAGGTCACCCCCTCGCAGGCTAAAAAGAAGTGGGACAAAAAAAAAAACAAATACAAAGTATGTGTAATGAAGAATATAAGTTTTAAATGCATACGTTAATAAATGTAAATTTCCTAAAAATGTTTGTTTGCTCTTTTTGTCAAATGTGATTTCTGATTTCCTCTGTGATTAGGATTGCAAGTGTCCAGGGTCAGGAGAGGGAGCTAGCGGGAAGCCCACTGCTGCTACTTGGCCCTGGTTTGTCCTCATGGATGAGGTGTTAGGACAGAGGCCTTCCACTACACCTCCTGTCCTAATTGCCTCTATCCATGAGGACACTCCGGGCCCAAGTGCACCAGTGGGTGACCGAGAGGAAAAAGATGAGGAAGGAAGTCAGCCACCTTCAGCAGGGAGAAAGAGGTGCAGAAACAGGGAAGATGACCTGATGGACTTCATCAGAGAGGACATGAGGCAGCAAAGAGAGGCAGAGGAGAGGAGAGCGCAGGAGAGCAGAGAGAATGGACAGATTATTTGCACTTTTAGAAAGACTAGTTGAAAAATGAAAGTAATTTGTTTGTGTTTGTTCGTGTTAGTTGTTTAACTGTCATAAATGAATTGATTAAAACAAATAGTAATTGAGAAACTCATTAATACTTTTATTATTAAATTTTTTTTTAAAACATATATGAATGTACAGCTAGGTTTGAACAATTTAAAATGACCAATTAGTGCATGAAGAGAAAATGAAAAGATAACAATGAAAC
>BRDA01087836.1:4366-20228 GCA_036984385.1 Crenuchus spilurus
GACCTCTTACCCTCACGGACCTAGAGAGAGAGAGAGAGAGAGAGAGAGAACAGGATTATCCTACAGACATTTAAAAGCACTCCCATTCTCCAGCACAAGTGAAGCATGTGGAACCATTAAACATCTGCAACACAAATGCACATTTGCTTCATTTTTTATGTTGTATATCATGTTTAATCACTTTTGATTTGAATTATATACTCTTAGATGAATAATGTCAACAACTTATCATCCGTTCATACACACTTGCAGTGTTGAGTGTTGATAGACAATGTTTATTGGTTTGTAGATAACTCTCCACTGCTTGCAACCCTGTTTATCTGAATAGACCACCATTAGACCACTTGACTGATAGCAGCACTGAAATATAATGAGAAGACTATCAGTTAAATGTGGCTACTAACCCTGGACTGGCAGTACTAATTCATATTTATTGCTGCTTCCCTGTAGCCCTGTTCACAATATATTGTTATGGCTGGCTGGGTATTAAATGTCAATAGAAAGCAGTAAAATCGTGCTGGGAACTACACAAGGTAAGACAATCCTAAAGTTAATGCACACCAAGGTATCACTTTCAGCAGTCTTGGCTGTCTGCAGAATAATGAGGGCATAACAAAAGTGAGAAAACCTGGCCT
Organism: Crenuchus spilurus; assembly: GCA_036984385.1. Classification (NCBI taxonomy): domain Eukaryota; kingdom Metazoa; phylum Chordata; class Actinopteri; order Characiformes; family Crenuchidae; genus Crenuchus; species Crenuchus spilurus. The sequence goes on from BRDA01087836.1 coordinate 5,002, forward strand.
GGAAACTTTCTTTCCATTGAAGTTCAGTACAAGAATATTTAATTCCCTGTGGCTCTGTTAAACTGAGGCCAGAAATTAAAACATCGTTCAACATTTCCATTGTTAAAAAATCTACATGCTCCAGCCTTGCATAAGGTGAGCGTAGAATGATCTCATCCACAATAAACCATGCTACTGGCTATTAACTAGTGGAAGCTACATCAGCACTCAAGGCTCAATTGTTTCAGTCCTACTAAACACTAATTGCTCTATTCAATTACTTCAACTCCTGTATAGCAGATAATGACTAGAAAATTATGCTTCAAAATACAACATTGTGTTTTGTCCATTAACAACTTGGGGGACTAGTATCTCTAACTGTACTGGTTGGTGTTTTTAAAAGAATGGCCAGGCATTAAAATCTAGATCAAAACCCATTCCATGCCTCAAGCTTTTTCAGCCTGGCTTGATCTGTCATCCTGTAAGATGCATGGAAGACCAAAATCAAGGTTTGTTCTGGCACCCAGATGGTGGAATATACTTCCATTGGCTGTCTCTTGCTTCAAATGCCCATCTCCTTGAAATGCACCTAAATGTATTGTAATCATGCACATGTGATATTTGCAGTTGAACTATTCTATGTAGGAATGAATCTATGTATATCTTCTATCAATGTATCAACATGACTATATTCTAGTGTAATTGCACTTGAACTCCAACCTATTTGTACTAGCTTTAAATTATGTTTTTAATTTAAAGAGCACTAGGTAAGTCAGTCTGGATAAGTGTGTATGCTGAATGCTGTAAATGTATATTGAATTGACATGTCTTTCTACTTACCCCAGATGTGGTCAATTGGATATGCTTGGAGGCAAAGCTTTGATACTTTAGTTTAGAAAAGGACTTACAATGTTAATGTTGCTAAGAAACACTATCATTCAATCAATCAAAACTTTTATATAGCACTTTTCATACAAACCAGATTGAAGTTCAGAGTGCTTTACAAGTGACTGACAGGAACAGATGATACAAACAAATTATATAAATAGGATCTTTATAAACAATAAAATGGATTCATAAGTTAAATGAAAATGAAATAAAATAAAATGTAACAGTGTAGAATAAAGTAAAATTGATCTTGAATTAAGTATAAAAATAAAAAATAAATGATGAAAATAAATAATAAAATTATTTTTAAAAATATTTTATTTTTTATTTTATTTTATTTTAATTATTTTTTTTATAAAATTAATTATTATTATGAGAGAGATAGTGAAAGAGAAAGACAGACAGACAGGACAGAAAAAAGACAAACATACAGTGAGAGAGAGAGAGAGATACAGAAAGAAAGACAGAGAAACAGATTAAAAGTTTTATTTGAAAGCAGACTACTAGGAATCGTTTTTTATATATATATATATATATATATATATATATATATATATATATATATATATATATATATATATATATGTATATATATATATTTACTAAAATATGTAGTGACCTGCTGGTTGACCCCTTTCCTCGAGCTCGCCTCATTAAAAAGCATCACTGGTTTCAGACATGCCAATCATACTGGAGATCACACATCATTATCTGAATTGTATTTTTATCTTTAGTCCATCTGTTCAGCAGAGGAGGGGAGAGAAGCTCATGCAGAAAGAGGAATATAAACAGCAGGATGTGGAATACAAAATTCTTCTCAGTCTCATGTGAGTTGGCAGCTACCTTTTGTGTTTTTTTCTTTTCGGTGGTAATTACATGCTAAGAGAGTCAGGCAGGCCTGTAATAGTGGCCCGAGGGTTCAATCAAGCACTTTGTCAGCGTAAGGGGTCTCTTAGTCTCCCGTCATTTCTGTTTTGCCCTCCCACACCCCCTGCTTTCATTAACAGTAACAGTGGGGCTGTTTTGCTCTTTGGTTTGAGAGTCATCGCTGTATTCATTACTCTGCTGGCTTGGTTCCTCCCACAGCCTGACCCCCTAGTAGGTTGGGATTTAGCCACTGATTGCAGCCACTGGACACTCAGCATTCTCCAATTTGCACTGCAAGTCATTGTTGGAGCACAGTGCCTGCCCACACCCTCACACCTCCCACTCCGCTCAGGGCACGGAAACAGGTTCGGTTCCTCTGCCTGAAAAAGCTGAGCAACCTCCTACGAGCCAAAGCACTGCATCTGTTTGACTGTAGCGAATGCTGACTCAACGAGTCAATGAGTGTAAAGTTAGAAGTAACTAAAAAAGTCAAAGTATTCAAAGACTGTGTCCATGTCCTTTAGTCCTTTACTTTTTTCTGAAATTGTAGGAATTAACTGTAAGTTTCTCCTCTCGTCCTCGGGAAAGGTGAGCAAGAACAGTTTCTATTGACATTTTTGTTTAATTCTAGATTTTTTAATTATAGGCTACACATGCACGTTTTTTCATTAATCATGTTATCATAGCTTAGAACAACATTTAGGCTATTTCTACTCTGTAAAACAGCAATTTCCTTCATTGCTGATTGAAATACATGATTGTCTTGTTCTTTTGATCAATCTTTAATCACAAAAAACATGGATTACTTAAAAAAATTACTTAAAACTACATTTTATTTGTATTTTTTTGCTGTTTATGAACGCTATATACAGTAAGTATCATTATGCTTAATGTCATGTTTATGTACATCTAATTAACACACAATAAAGTCTATATAAAAATGTAAACCATACTTTTAATATCAAAGTAGCTTTTTAACAGGTTTTCTATGCACTAGATTTTGGAACATTGCTGTGAGGATTTGATTGCATTCAGTCAAGACAGCAGTAGTGAGGCCAGGTAATGATGTTGAATGAACGCGTTGAAAAACTTCATTCCAACTCATTCCAAAGCTATTGGATGGAGCTCCTTCACTCCAGAGAAGAGTTCTACTCAACAGAGAGTGTTCTACTGTTCAAAGCCCTTCTAACCAGTGCTTGACACTAAGCATGGTGCTTGGCATTAGGCTCATGTCTGGCTGTTCTAATGCTTCCCATTACTCTGGAATGTTTTTTGTGCAAATAATGTCTCAGCAATGTGTTCATTGTGAAGTAGACAAACTGACTAATAAGCAGTCTGGATACCTTTGGTAATATAGTATGAAAGTACATAGAAAGATAGAGAGAAAGAGATAAGCAGAAATGGCATTCGACATGCCCATTGTTTAATAATAATACAAATGTTCTAGGATTGCACAAGCTGAGAGCTGAATGATGTCATCCCCAATATAAAAATGTGCTACAGGCTTTAAACTAATGGCATGTATAGCACTATTGAATGTCTCGTTTTTTTATTCCTGTAAAAATGGTTAATATTTCAGGAGAGCTAGGGGAACTCCCATCAGGTATAATAAAACACCTTCAACAGCAACATAGTTTCACTTGGTTTAATTTTTAACTTCTGACTCCTTCAGTTTGAGTTTCTGCAGACCTGCCTAACAAATGGTGGATGCCATCACACACTTCATACAAGCAACACTAAGTAATTTACTTGGCAACTATGTAGGTTTCATTCATCATAATTATACAAGATGTAAGTTTACAAAATGTGACTACACAAGCTCTAAACTATCCAACCACTGCAGGTGTGTAATTATAATGCTAAAGTATACACACACTGCACATGTGTAATTACTGTGTAAGTGTACATGTCTATGTTTCAAGGTATAATTTTTGTAGCAGTTAGGGAAATAATGCAATACTTGCTGCACTAAGCTTTACAACAGGATAAGGGTACTTAAAGGAATGCTTCATCAAGTAGTTATATTTACATATTCTTCCATTTACTCCAGATGTTTTTGCTGCTTTAGTTTGGACCCAGAGCTGCAAAACTGACAGTGATGACACTGATGACAGTGATAAGAATTCAACAGTCACCTAAGCATCACCAAAACATCTCTCAACCTACTCTAACTGCATCAAGATCTTAACTCTCTCAGGTCTCACAGACTAGTCAACCGCAAAAAATTAAACATCACACCTAAACAAAAGCACAGCAGACAGCAGAACCGGCAGACAACCTTGATCTTGAAACAGATTCATCCATATATAAGAAGTTTAAATTACCACAATTTAGATAAACGAAAACTCACACTGTCTCCACACTGTAAACATTTTCTGTTGACTCAACTTAACTTAGTCAAGTCATCTTTTTGCTTTGACTCAGTTATGTTGTAAAGACTTGACATTTTAAGTTTATATAACATTAAACATGACTAAGTTAAGTTGAGTCATCAAAATGTCATGTCTTTACAACTTAACTGAGTAAAAGCAAAAAGATGACTTGACTAAGTTAAGTTGAGTCAACAGAACTTTTTTTACAGTGCATAGTAACTGCTGTGCAGGTTTGTACATGTTATGTCAGTTCATTTATGACTGCAGTGCAAGAAAAATTAGCTGCTCCACTTAAGAGCAGTGTGCAGTGTTTTGGACACCTGCTAACAAAATTTGGACCAATACTGTAAGGAAAGTGAACGTTTCTTAAAAACAATCATTACTGTTGATGAGACATGGATTCATCACTACGAGCCTGAGAGTAACCAGCAAAGACCGGAATGGAAATATCCTCAATAGCCAAACAAGAAAAAGTTAAAAAATCATCCACCAGCTGAAAAATTTATGCTGACAGTTTTTGGGTTTCCTGAAAGAAACCATAAGAGGATGAATCAAGTCTGAGTAAAGGTGAAGACAGCAATGCATTTGTGGCTCACAATCCAGCCAAAAATATTTTAATGAGGGAACAAAAAAGCTTGTTGATAGATGGACAAAGTGTATAGAAAAGCAGAGATTATGTTGAAAAATAATGTTTTTGTCAGCCAGAGTGGATAGTGTGGACTCACCCTTGAATAATGATCACTAAAACTTATTCTAGATTAACACTTCTTACTTTTTCAACACTTTTTTTCCAACAAGTTTTTTTTTATTTAGATCTCACAGTAAAAACTGTGTAAATATGACTTATATATGAATATTGAGTTAACCATTCCTTTAAAGTGTTCAATGGGTTAAAAGATTTAAAGGGTTTGAATAAATGCAAATCAGTTTAACAGTCCCACTGGGCTGCTAAAGACACTAAACAGGTCCTATTGCTTTATGAAGAATATTTTTTTCCCAACATTACCAAATTATGGTCACTGTAGGAATATAATTCATTTTATGAATAATTTAATATATAAATGTGAGCTGTCATTAAAGTAAGAGCAATCAGAAATGATCAAAACTATTTTTATTGTTCCATTTGAAATAGTGACTAAGCTCATTTCTAAAAAAAGATTGCCTAAACACAGCCTTGACCACTTCACCAAAACAACTGGCTCACAATTTACTAAAGCAAGAGACTCCAAATGCTTTGACATGTAGTTTCCAAATCAAACATTTCAGTTCAGAAATGCTGAAAAAGGTCTGAAATGATTGTGAAGTGTTTCTAATATATATTAAATATAACATGATTTCATCCTTTTTTATTATTATTATTACTTTCCAAATAAAGAACTGCATTTCTAAAAAACAAAAACATTTAGAATTTCACTTAAGAATTGTTAAAAATTATTGAAAATATACAAAAAACTTTTTATGTGAAAGGATTCTAATATCTAAATGAAAATAGACATAATAAACATGACCTCCTTTCAACCTACAGTGTTATTTAAATAACTGTAATGTTTTCTGATAATATTAACTGTAGGACTTTACTGTAGTAGTATATATGAGGTATTTTGGAGCTAAGCCAAATGTCATTGCCACTGTTTTTTTACACTAGCCCCATTAGCGTGCATTTCTAACTGCTGAGTAACTTTATTAGGTGTCATAAGTAAACCTTTGCCCTTCCCTGCCCTACAAACTATTCAGTTTACTCCCTGTTTGCATACAAAACAATGAAAAGCCATGAACACAAAAAGCCCCTTGGTGTGGCATTAGCTGAGTATGGGTGTGTATGTGTGTCAGTATGGAGCATAATGTGGTCCATATGTTGAAACTTGATACTGTATCCCAACAGGAAGTCAGGCAGGCCAGTGCTGGACGACTCCCTAAAGCGCCATCAGTTCAGAACAGAGCCTTGGCCTGCTGAAGCTGCAGCTGAAGCCTACTCTCCCACTGCTACACTCTGCACATAAACGCTAGGAGCAGGGGAGCATGATGTAAAGCAGTGATTTAAGACTAGTTGTCATAGCAAGCAGAGCTGCACAGCACAGATCTGAGAGCAGTCCCTTGCGTCCCTTCACTGTGTGCACCCTGAGAGATGGGTTGAATGGGATGATTCATTGTTGTAGTTCTGTTTCTTTGCTTTCTTCCCCCTTCTGCTTTTCCATTATAAGCACTTCCTCTTTTCAGTTCTTCGTATGGATTTCCAGTGTAATTATTCACATTGAATATGCACTCATCCTTCAATGAATCATTTAAATATATCAACTGGAAATGTGTTGTAATTAATTGAAAAATGTGAGGTAATCCAGACCTCATATCAGTTTGAAGTTTTAATTTTAAATATTTCTACATAAAGCTAGCACTGTGTATATGCCACCTTTTCCTTAATGTGAGACATAATAACAGCTGCTTGTTTCTACATCATATCTTCAGTCACAAACTTGTAAGACTGATTTAAATATGAATAATTTAGTTTTTAAGCCAAACAAGAAACATTTAGACCTTTACAGTACAAAGACCAGATTTTTTTCTTTTGCTAGTCAGTTGAGCTGCTTCACATTTCATTTGATTGTTTATATTAAAATATCAAACTTAATTCATATCAGTGTAAAGTAGTATGCTATACTAATCTGCCTTCGTGTTATAAACACCCATTTTAGTCACCATATCACTTTATATTTATTAAAACAAATATGTTTAAATGTTACTACTTTCTACTTTAACTCAAGTATATTATTGTGCCATACATTCACTTTAATGTACATTTAGATAGAGGTACCCATACTATCACTTATGTTAATTTTTTCCAGCTTGGATTATAAATGACATAAAACATTTATTAATAGCTGATATAACCACAAAGGAAAGTGATTACTTTGGGAAAACTACACTATAATATGAAGTTATATTCACAAATTCACTCACAACTTTACTGTGTAAAGTCTTATGTTAACCATGACCAGAGGCGGCCTGACTTAATAGAGAATGTGTGGAGAATTACAACCCTGTATCGCTGCACACCTTAGGATGTGTTTGCAGGAGGAATGGGACAAAATAACATCTGAAAATATATTTGAAGTATTATTAGAAGCAATGTTACACATTAGAAAGTTGTAAGTACTTTACCATCCCAATGTTTATTGGAATGTGTTGCAACACTGAAATGCAGGAGTTGATGTATATTAATATATGAAATTAACCTGACCAGACAAAACATATAATATATTGGGCTCACTGTCTACAATTAAATAAAAGTCAAAGCAAATGTAAGAAACTTTTTTCTCTTTTTGCATTTTCCACACTGTCCAGACTTTTTTCTGATTTACGGTTGTACAGGGACAGTTCTGTAACAGAGATACATAGAAAAAAAAATAACACATTGAAAATCCTGATTTGAACACTGCAACCTCACTAGTAATACCCCACTGTCGTCACTGGGGTACAAATGTTTATAGGAAAAAAAAAACAAAAAGTTCTCAGCAGTTTCCCACAGACAACAGAGATCAGATGGAAACTCAAATGAGACTTTAGTCTCCTGCTGTTCAGATGTTTCTCCTCTTGAGTTTTAGTACAGATCTCAACAAAGTCTCATATGCTTAGAATTACCAAGATAAAGAGTTTACTAAAAACAGAAATCTCAATATGAACTCCAATATGATCCATTTCTCACCCAAGGCATTATGCTTTGAATAACCACTATACAGTGGTAACCCTACTTACGAGTTTAATCCGTGCAGGAGCCGAGCTCGTTAGCTGGAATGCTTGTTAGGTGGATGCATTTTCCCCATAAGAATACATGTAAAACTGATTAATCTGTGTCAGCCGGCCAATATACAGTATACTTTAATATGCTAAATAATGTGTTTATATGGGTTTTTAAAACATAAACATGACGACGACGATGCTTGGGTAGGCTGGCCGCTAATGAGAGGGAGACCGACGGTGCTCGTGTAGGCTGGCGGCTGCATGGTTACACTTATCATATGAAAAGTAAAAGTAAAATGTATTTAACTTTCTTGTTCACTACCTTTTGCTACCTTAGCGTCGCTTTCAACAGGCACTTTCATTTTGTATTGACTGATCTCTTCTTCTACGGTAGCATCTAGGAGATGCTACGACCGCAGCACCCCTAGCGGTTTGGCATACTTGAAGAAATGTACGCTACTCGTTAGCTGGAATATTACTCATTACCTGGAACAAAAATATTCCAAGATCTCGACTCGTTACCTGGAATACTCGTTAGTAGGGATGCTCATAAGTAGGGATACCACTGTATATCTTTTTTTCTGAGCTACAACTATCTGATCTATTTTTAGTCTCATTTTAGGAGCTGGAATTTGAAAAATATTTCCTGAGCCTTCAAAGAGCAACACATGATGGTCCTAGTAGTAACAGAAGTTACAGAATAATTAGTTAATATTGTTATAATTATTACAAATAACTGACATCTTAGCATGTAGTTTAACATTTTCTTTGGGGAAGGTCCCAGCTTGTCGCTCTGGACTATGATGTATGTTTTTGGCCCACACAGTGACACGTGGTCATATATACATATCCAAAACCCATCACCAAAAGCCCATGTCTGCATGTTAATTGGAAACAGACTAACTGGATTGGCTCCCAAACGTGAGTTAGAAGCTGTAGTAGAAAAGTTGTGAATTACAGTGTGTGTGGGCTTTTCAGAAAAGAACAGTTTATTTCTAATCGTGCAAAAAACCTCTAATAATGATCCGAATATCTTAACTTCATAAGGGCAGCTCTGTATATGATGTTGTTGTTAATCTAGGCACACTACAATGCTTTCTGATCCTTCCCAGTTGTTTGAAAAATTGTTTCTTGTGACCACAAAGTGGACGTGTTCCAAGAAGTATCTCCTAAACACTGTGTCTTTCATGGATAATGGGTAAAAGAGGGGGCTTATTAAACATAGACTACATTTTGGATCAGTGTCACCAGGGCGTCCTAGTCAGCGTGTGTAAAAGTGTGTGTGTGAGGGAATGGCGCCTGGCTGCACTCCATGGCCACAGCTCCAGATGTGCTCCATCTTTCAGGCCTATGCACACACACACATATACACAAAAAGCACACGCTGTGAGAAAACGAGCCTTGAGACGAGGCTGGGATATGACCCAGTGTCCCTTAACTCCATCCACATTTCACCCACCCTACCCAAGAGAAACATGACTCGCACACGTGAGCTGGCTTTAACTCAGCCCTTTCCTATGAGCTCACCACATCACTCCAACAGAAGTTCACCAGACCCTCTAGCACTACTCAGCATACAGTATAACGTATCTGTGATTGGTGCTTGGCAGAACAAGGATGAACATCCCGCTCAGTATGCAGAATGCAGCAAAACTACAGAAGCAAAAGGAAAATCCCTGCTGTGGTATCGCCATCTGTAGCCACAATTTTTTTAGAAAAAAACTTGCAAATGACAATAACAAAGCACAATATATTATAAATGAACAAAATACTGCAATGCATTGTCATGGATGACCAATTGTTCTCTATTGTCCAAAAACAGTGGATTTCGAAAGCTATTAGAGCACATTGAGCCTCATTAGACAGTGCTTATTAGATGTTATTTTTCAGAGACGTCAGCCAGAAATATACACAGCAACTCATGCTACGCTTACATACAGACATTTTAGCCTTGCATTTTACTGCTCATATTTGAAGAGCAGACCTACTAGTGTCGCAAGTTTAACTCGGCAGTGAGAAGATTTGCATAAATTCTTGTTTCCTTTACAAGAATTTTTGAAGTCACACACAGCAACTCTCTCAGAGGTCTTCACTACAATGTTCAAAACTTGGCACATTGATAAATAAAAAGTGCATTTAGTAGTCCAACACAATGCACAGAATTTATCAAAGGCAATAGAGAGTTCAAATTACAGTGTAGTCTTTTTACAGTTGTGTTTAATTCATAAGTACAAATAAAAAGCTTTCAGTTCTTGGAACAGTGGAATTGGGTTTGGTTTTGCACAAGAATTTCCTTTTTTTGTGCATCACTAATGGTCATTTTGGATTAAATTAACTAATCATATTGAAAATCACACACATTCTAGTATATCCCTAGATGTAACTACTACAGCTCAAATTAGGCTCTTGACTCAATGGCAGAAAAGATTATTTTAAGGAAGTAAATCTCAATTCCCTGCCACGGTTAAAATAATGCCTTTTTGAAAAGATGTTCTCTATACATTGATAGAAATTAAGATGCATTAATACAGGTTGGTTCAAGAAATGTAAACAGATATGGAACCCTTTCACTGAACTTTGCACGTAAGCCAAATAAAGCAGTTGGCATAGTGTAGAGTGTAACATTTCTGACTCTCACATGGCAGACTGGGGTTCAGTTAGTTTGGGCAATGACACCACACTATGCCAATTACAGTTCTTGGGCAAGACTCCTAATGCTTCATTTGCATACAAATGTAATAAGAGAGATTATAAGTTGCTCTGGATAAGGACATCTGCTAAATGTTGTAAATGTACACTATGATATTCATCATCTAAGTGTTTTTGAATCACAAATCAACATATAAACTGCCAGAAAATGTAATACTTGTCTTCTTGTGATTTTTGAATAACAATGTGTTTAAAAATATAGTTCTTGAAAAAGTGATACTTGACAATCAAACTCAAACCCAGCCGACACTCCTCGAGAGGAATTTCTTTTTCAAAGGGCATGACATCACGGCAGCAGACTGGACTAATTGGAAGTCTGTCTTTGTAACATTAATTCTGGTGCCTAATTAAAGACTGACTTTGTGGATTTATGCATGTTATTAACAACGTGATGGGTGGACGTTTCCCCCCTAAACCATTGTTGTCACGGATGGGCAGATTAATACAATTAAAATCCATCGTCCTCATTGCCTCCCACATTCAATTACTCATGCGCAGCTGACTGTGTGTCTGGCAGTTGTGGATACGGTACAGTACGGGAGAAAACGAGACATACTGCCATCTGCTATTAGCGCATTTGTGCATTATTGATGCCAATGGATTCATTATAAGAAATGCTTTTGGTGATGCTTCCTGAGGTCTTTGGGCATCTGCTATTGTCTTGTCTGGGCCTATGTAATCTTTAGTGTTTCTGGCTGTATGTGACAAGTTAATGGAGAGGTTGAAAGTGACAGCCAGGCCGGATGGCATCAGTGCTGGTTTGTTTTGATGCTCCAGTAATGTCGACCCTTGTCCTATTGTAGTGTGCCTATGACACAGTTGTATCCTGAAGCATCCAGGCAGACTAACAGCACATGGCACTAACCCAGAGGTATAGTACATAGAGCTGGGACAAAGTTGCTGGAACATCTAGTCCAGACAAAGTATTTTTATATGATTTTGAAAAAGGGTGGTCATGGGTAAAAAAGTCTTTATGTGCATGTAAAAAATGAAGCATGTAAAATGCATTGTCATCACATCACATAACTATGTTAACCACCGTGCCACTGAATAAAGTAAGAGCTGTCTCTGAGCTATTACCCAGTAACAGTCTGAGAAGAAAAACCATTTGACATTAAATAACCTTAAATCAAAGAAATTTGCCGATGGCGATATGTGTGTCTGTAATGTGGCTTTCATTCAATAAAATATGTAAATTGAGCCAATATCCCTTATTTAAAGGATCTCACACAAGAAATGTGTGTGGTTGTGTGGTTATATTACATTCAGCCAAGTTTAAAGTAAATTGGGTCATATACTCTTCACAAGCAGGGACTAAATTTGGATTTTACTAATTCTTTGTAAATCTAATTTCCACAGTCTCCTTATGTTATTACTGGCTGCTTCAGTAGGCCATGAATCGTCTTTTACAGTAGAATATTTTATGCTAAAGAGGTATCTGTGGAAAAGTATGATTAATTAAACAAGCAGTAGACTTTAATTAGGGCATCAGAGCGCCTTTGTTTATACTGAGTACAAATTTGATGCCAAGTTCATCTGATCACACTTGATACCGAACTGCACCAGAATTTTAAAGACACTCTAAAACGTTCTCATAACCATCTCAAAGATTAACTACACAAAGTAAATGTCTGGGGGAAAACTTAAGGGATAAAAATAGAATGCTCACAGGCAGAATATAGTTGCTCTTGTGGGCCAGAAGCTCATACTGTTATATGTGGATTGTTAGTAGCTAAAGCAACTCTAATTCTCCTACAATTTAATGGCATGTTTGTCTCTTCACTAGGGGGTTGCACAGACTATTCCACTAATAAATCCAATAATAAGTTGATTAATCGAAGCAGTCAACAGTAAGTGTTTAAGAAGAGAGAAACCATTTTTTCGGTGCCCAAGAACCACTGCCTTTGACAGGATAATAGCATTTGACTGACAGGCAAAATGACCAATCCCAGAGCGCCATGCAAGCAACGTAAACAAAAATACCTCACTGGTGAGAAAATAGCAAAGGTGTCAAAGTATTCACATTCATTACTCAGGAAGACGTATAGATACTAGGGTTTAAAAAGACTTTTATAGAAGTATCAACTTAAGCTTTTTACTCAAGTAAAAGTGAAAAAGTACTTTCCTTACATTACTTTTACTTTTATACTTTAAGTAGTTTCGAATACTTAAAGTATAAAAGTAAAAGTAATGTAAGGAAAACTTAGGCTGTGCCACAAGGGCATACAGTGCATATAGTGCATTACCCCCCCCCCAAAAAATATTTTTTTTCTAAAAGCCATAATGACTATAATGTTATATTAAAATGGTGATGTTGATTTTTTTGGGGATGTACTGGCTACTTGTTTCAGCTGCATATATACCCCTTGAAAATGAAAACATTTTAGTAATTTCAAATATATTAGCGGACCATATATGTGTAGTACTGATCTTACTGGAGAGTGACAAGACACGTGATGTGCAGGTGCGATTGATCGCTTACCAATAGCGTATCAGAATGGTATATGTTTATACTTATCATCCAACCACAATCACATTCACTCTTTCTGGATGGAGCAGTTTATCTGGATATGATGTTTTTTGAATGATGACAAACTGAAATGAAATGTGTAGTAATAACGAGGCTGTTTTTAAAATGTAAGGAGTAGAAAGTACCGATAATTGCATGAAAATGTAAGTAAGTAGAAGTAAAAAGTCGTCCGAAAATAATTACTCCAGTAAAGTACAGATAATCAAAATTTCTACTTAAGTATTTGTACTTCATTATGTGACACCTCTGGAAAATAGAGTGATGATCTGAAAGCATTACTGCTCATTTAGGGTTTAAGGTTCTACCATTACTATTCTTATTTGAATGTATCCAACATGAATATACAGAAGTTTGATTTATGAGAGTCATGGTGTGTTAAACTGATTAAAGCTTCAGGAATCCTCTCCGTTTGAGTGTGCAATTTATTTCCGATAGTTGATGTGTAATTCTGTGCAAAATGCAAAAAAGCTGTTCAGCAGGGCAGCATCTAAAACTTGTAGGCATTTATGAGTAAACTCCTAACAAAATACCTTTAATGGATTATCAGATCACTCCATTTATTTTATATATTATTTTTTATAATAACTAGTCAACTACTTTTTAATGATTATTCACTAGCAAAAAATGACCAGTCATGAAACCCCTAAAATTCACACTCTCATACTTCATTCCAGCACATTTTGGTTATAGAAACTTTAGTCATGCCAACAACCAGAGGTGGGTGGAGGAGTCTAAAATATACTCAAGTAAAAGTGCCATTACTGGAACTCCAGTGGGACTTTTAATACATTCTGCATCTATTATCAAAAGAAATGAAGTCCTGGTAAGCGCTTTGATTTTGATGCAGCCTGGTTTTTGTCTAAAAAAAATGCTGAAGCTACTAAGTCATAAGTGTGATTAGTCATAAAGCACTAAAATTACTGTCACCAACTATATTCACATAATTAAATTAAACACAAAAAAGGAAATGTTCATGACTCAAATGTAACTGAATCAAAGTAGGTTGTTCACTGAAGTACCCACCATTTTCACAGTACTTAAGAAAGTAAAAAACATCAAAATATTGACTTAGCTAAGTACATTTATGTATATTTTTTTCATTAAATTCACACAGTAGGACAGGGCTAAACATCACATTGTGTTATTATATCTTGAGCTTGGTGTTTCACATTCTGATAGGACTCTATTCAGTTTCAACATTCATATTACACACACTGTATAATTCCTCATAATGACTTAGTCAATATTCATGTTAATGAAAAGGTATTTGATGAGGCTAAAGAGTGTAGATGTCACACAATATATTGTAGTACCTCTGTTACAAACATTTTAAGGTGAAAAAGTTCATTTGTGTTATACTTTCATTCAAAAAGTAAACTGTTGTTTATTTTATATTACTTAATGTTGATACTCTTTGAATAGTAATTTACCCAAAATTAAATATCCTAATAAATATAAACTTTACTGATCAACAGTAAAACAAAAAATATTGAATGATAGTTTAGATTTTGAATTATGAACAATGAACTTTTGCACAATATTTTATTTTTTATGTGGAACTGGAATATCAGTCATGTGTAGGGAGAGCTTAACCCCGGCAACAACAGATCTGTTTCAATAGGCCAGTTTCTTCCTCCTTAGATGCAGCTTTGGCCAATCAAAGACGAGCTTAAAGGAAAAGAGTCTCCTCACCATGGTAACCGGTCCTCCCTGCCTTTTGCCTATTGGGTGGATTTTCTCAGCGCTCTTTCTGATTGGCTGACCAACAGAAAGTGAACAGTGACTCTTCAGTACTGAAACTCGAGGCGGGAACGGTGTTTTCTATTTCCCTGAAGGCAGAGCAGTACACAGTTAATCAAGCAGAAAAAAGCTCAGCTGATTCGTGTCTGAGAAAACTTCAGAACGTCGAACAATTTACGATGAGCGCAATCTAAACAAGACGCGTTTTTCCTCTGAATTCGTTCTTGTGAGTCGTTATTAAAGGGGAAGTTCACATTTTTCACATTTCAGCTGTTCTAAATATTTACTCTACTCACCTCGGTTTTTATGTAAAAAAAATGCCGTTTTAAGATTTGTATGTTTGTATGACTTGTTTTGCATTTATTTTGAATTTACAACTCTACTTATGATTTCCTAAAGCATCATCT
>BRDA01087840.1:0-29517 GCA_036984385.1 Crenuchus spilurus
CAATTTCCCTGTAGCCCTTTTCAGCCTTGAGAAGGTTTACAATCTTGTCTCTGGTGTCTTTGGACAGCTCTTTGGTCTTAGCAATGTTAGTAGTTCGGAGTCTTACTGATTGTGTGGGGTGGGCAGGTGTCTTTATGCAGCTATCAACCTCAAAAAAGTGCTTCTAATTTAGAGTAATAAGTGGAGTGGACGTGGAATTTTTAGAGGCGGACTAACAGGTATTTGAGGGCCAGAATGTTTGCTGATTGGCAGGTGTTCAAATACTTATTTGCAGCAGTAACACACAAAAAAAAATTTAAAAAATCATACATTGTGATTTCTGGATTTTTTCTTTTAGATTATGTCTCTCTCAGTGGACATGCACCTAACATGAAAATTTCAGACCCCTCCATGATTTCTAAGTGGGAGAACTAGCAAATTAACACGGTGTTCAAATACTTATTTTCCTCACTGTATATAAAACATCATTATGCATTTTCTTTGTATATAAAATTTGTAAGATTTAAGTATGCAGATTCAGATTAAGAATGCAGATTTATGTTGGTCGATTGACAGGTGGAGGGGGGAGATGTAGTGGTGATTCCGGGGGTAGCAAGGGCTAGGACCACCACTGCATGCAATGGTGATTTCTTCATCTTAAACTATTTATTTAAGCAAAAACCAACAACACTGGCATATAAATCCGAACACACAAGTTAATGTCTCAATGATGTGCCATGTGCCTTTGAACATCATTTACAGCTTGACAACAACATCTCATGCTGTTCACAAGTCGACTTATTGTTTTCTGAGGCATGGCATCCCACTCTTCTTGTAGGGCGGCCCTCGGGTTCTGGGTTACAGAGTTATGAGCCTCTACACAGTGACTTAGGTGATCTCATAGGTTTTCTGTGGGATTCAGGTTTGGATAAAGTGCAGGTCACTCTATTTTAGGTACCTGAGTGTCCAGCAGCTGTTCCCTAATGATGTGACCTCAATGAGCTGGAGCATCATCATCCATGAAGATGAAATAAGGACTGTGTTGTTCATGCAGAGGCACAATGACTGGATTAATGATGTTATTAGAGTAGTTTGGGCTTGTCACTGTACCATTCACACAGTGTAGGCAGTTCTGTATTGACTAGACACACTAACACCATCACCACCAAAGGCCTGTCTGGTGACAACAGTGGCTGATGCACAGCATCTCCTTCACATATCCCACATTGTTGGTGTCCATCATTTCTGCTCAGCGTGAATCGACTTTCATCAGTGAACAGCACTGAGACCCACTGATCCCTCATCCAGTGTAAATGCTCCCTGACCCATACAAGACCATGACGCATGTGCCTGGTGGTGTGGTCAGGTACTCTTGCAGGTCATCTAGCACACAGACCACACTGATGTAAACGGTATTAAATGGTCTGATGTGACCCTTAGGTGCCTCTCACCTCCCTTAAATGTGTCTGGAGTTCTGTGGCATTCATCATCCGGTTCTGCAGGGCACTGTTCACAATGAAGTGGTCATCAGTATGAGATGGGACCAAAGGACGTCCACTTCTGTGCCTTTCTGTGACTCTTCCAATCTCTCTGTATCTCTGTTACCACCTGCTGATGACACTCTAAGCTCGGTGCTCACTTCTGTCTGAGAACATCCTGTTTGAAGCCTCACAATGGTGAGATACTGCTGATCAGGTGTTAGGTGTCGTCTTGCTGTGATGATGTCAGAATGTGAAAAGCATGATGAGGAGGAGCTTAAATACCAATTCTAACTGAAGCAGGACATTTTTTGGTGGATTCATGGATCAAACAGCTGTTGTGAATTTTACCGTTAAGCTCCTTGTTAGATTAAGTTCAAATTATTAATGTATTTTTAAACAATGGTATGAAACTGTAATTCACAATGCAGTAAAGACACTGTAAAAATATAGTGCAGATTTGGAAACCCTTCTGCCCTGCTGCTGTATTTGACAGTAATTTTACAGGAACATTATTACAGTGAAACATGTAATTAATTATTTTGACTTTTTAACAGTTGATACTTTTTCTTTGCTTTGCACATGTCTGCAGGTTTGCAACTGCAAATGGTATTTTCTGCATCCAACAGATAGCTTATAGGACATCAGGAGATACAAAATTTTATTTCGGTTTGATGACCTTGAAATGGACCTCTAGAAGTTTTGAAGTCATTAATTTCCTGCAAATCATAGTACACAAGCTGTATAAAAGGCTTCTGTGTTACTTCTTTCTGTTTTTTGTTGTGCTCTGTTATGTCACTGTGTGGTATTGCGTGTATTCCTGATATGGATTCTGATGGCAAGGTGATCGCGCCTCCACATGCTGCCTGGGCATCCACACGCTGCCCATGTCAGGACTGGCTAGACCTTCTATCCCACCTGCTGCAGCTATCATATCTCCATGTGTTTGCTTGGAAATTATCAAGATAAAGACTCACCTCTCCAGTCATTTATTTTCTGATGGTGGATTGTGGTGATGTTATTTTTCTAAACCCTAGGCTACACTGCTGTCTCTGCTTTGTGCCACATTGACCCAGAGGAATTTGATATTTTCCTGGCTATGATGGCTAATTTTTGCTAATGTTGTGGTATTTTTTAAGTCATTTTCCATAAGTCAGTTTGTTTTATCTCCCTGTACAATTCAAGGTTGGACTGGTCAGTGGTCAACTCTGAACTGCTGGTTGGGCATTTCATTGTTTCTGCACATCTCCACTCTTTGCCCTATGGCTTGCTGTAGCATGGCTCTAGCCCCTGTCCATGGTGCTGAAATTGTAGAGTTTGAAGAAGTCAATCTTCCTCATCTATACATATACCTGTGCTGTCCAGCCTTCTTTCCTCTCACCCTGATTGCTGTTCCATTTCCTCATGAGGCTCTCTCAGGGTTTTCAGATTCTTCCCCTGCCCTCTTCTTACATAGCTAAGAATCTACAATCGGCTTTGGCTGGTCCCTGTGTTTTTTAAAAATCATCATCATCATCATCATTGTCATATTATTATTATTATTATTATTATTATTATTATTATTATTATTATTATTAATAATAATAATAATAATAATAATAATAATAAACTTTATTTATAATGCAATTTTCAACAAAGTTTCTCAAAGTGCTTTACATAAACAGTAATACAATAAAAGTCATTATTAGCATTAAGATAAATGCCAAAAAAAAAACAAAGACAATAAATCAATAAAAAAATAAAACAATACAGATAAAATAAGAAGTAAAATCAATGAGTCTGGCATTATGAATTAAATAATTTTACATTGCCACACAAATAAATAAACATAAAACACAAACAAAAATAAGATAAAAATAAAACAAATAAAATACCTTTAAAATGCTCATTTAAATAGGATATCTTAAACTCTGTTTTAAATGTAGTAAGATCATTAAGAGCTCTCATGTCATCAGGAAGAGAATTCCACAGATTAAGACATAATGAGAAAAGGCTGCCCTTCCAGTTTTGTGCTGAATGAACAAAACCATCAGCATGTTCCTATGAGCTCTTCTGAGTGGTATTGGTGGGACATACCTAACTATCATATCACTGAGATACTGAGGGGCTAACCCGGGTTCTCCGGTTTCCTCCTGTAGTCCAAAAACATTGAGATTAGTTGAATTGGCTACTCTAAAAATGACAATGGTGGGAGTTAATGAATGTGTATGTCTGTATGTGTATGAATGTATATATGTATGCTCAGATATGATTGGCACTCTGTCCTGGGTGATCCCCCTAGTGCTGGATGCAGTCCTACAGGAGGACAGTCATTTCCCTTTGAAAGTACACTGTGCGTGATTGGCTGCCACTTCTTACAGGTGTGTGGCTGAGCTGTAAGTGTGTAAATGAAGTGTGTTGATTGTAAAGCGTACTTGGGTTTGAGAAAGGTGCTATATAAGTGTAACATTCATTCATTCATTCCATTCTAAGTGACTGTTAAAAAAGCTGTTTGAGAATGGGTATAATGTGAGCCCTCATTTTTGATCCAGTTAGGGTTCTGGCTGCAGCATTCTGGACTCTCTGTAAGTTTGAAATACAATCTTTTTGGAAGATCTGATAGTAGAGCACTACAGTAATCTAGTTGGAAAGACACAAAGGTATGATCAAGTTTATCACAGTCAGCCACTGAGAGTATGTTATGCACCCTGGATATGTTTCTGAGATGAAAAAAAAAAATCTTACAGATGGTGCTAATATGAATTTTGCAACTGAAAACAGTGCAAGTTGCTCTATTTCATTTCCTTCCTTTCATCCCTTTTCAATGTGGCGACTTGCAAGTAGTCCAGTAAGATATGTCTAATTTTTTAAAAATGTTCTTTCCAAGTCAGTAGCAAACATCAGGTCATGGTGCTTTGCTGGCAAAACCTGATATGTCATAGGCATTTAAGATAAACCTATGCATCCATGTGAGTGGCTTCCTTTAGCATTAAATGGCAGTCACAACTTTATTTTACTTTTTGCAGTTTTGGTTGTGGAAGCAGCCCTCACACTTTTAAATGTCTCTCTGAGGCTCTATGCTGGACCCTCTCGAATATGTTCAAGTTGCTCTTCGTCTTGCACCTGCTCAATCATTTCTTGATAATCAAATTTTCCCTCTGCCAGAAGCTCAGTTCTGGATGCTCTCAAGTAGGTCTTTAGAGATTTGGATGTACATATCTTGCTGGAGAAAACTGTCATACAAGCTACTTCACTTGAGTTTGTCAGAATTATGCTAAATACCATCAGAATATGTGTAGCTCTCTGTACTTTTCCATATTACAGCTATTTCCAGCTTCATTTTTTTGTTACTACATCCATTGCCAAGCATGACTTCATGTCTCCCCTCGGCCACCTTCATCACCAAGATAATTCCACAAGGCCGCTCTGTCATTTGTCACTTGCTTTCCATGGCCCATTCCATTGATAAATTGTCTGACATGGTAGTTATTGATGGAGGCTGTTGTTTGGATCTTTATTTCTGGTCCAACCTTTTCAAACACTGGAAAAGAATTTCTTTCTTTTACTTTGACACTGCAGTCTCCTCAGATTCCATGGATTTATTCACTGACACTGCTCCTTCAGTTGGTTTTGGGGGGTATCTCAAAGGCCAATGGTTCACTGGTGTTTGGCTGAACAAATTCTGTGAACCTCTGGAACTACATCCTTGGCTCTCCAAGAATTTTACATTACAGTTGCAAGTAGTCTTGAAAACAAAGTATGTTTTGTGACAACAAAGTGATCATTTCAGTTCTCAATAAAGGACCTTCCTTGTATTTACTTATGTCCTTTAAAGCTGCTTGGCAATCAGCCACTGATATTTTTTTCAAAAAAGCCAAACATATACCTGGCCTTTATAATGCTTTCCCTGAATCTCTGTCTCGCTTACAGTTCAGAAGCCTTTATCTTTCAGCCAGTAAGTATCCAGTACCCTGCCCTCTATTCACAGATCTGATAATAGATTGAATCAGAGTTTCAGATCTTTATTACATTCAGATAAAATATTAACATACAAAGTATTAGCTGCTTCCACATTTAAAACTTATAGCTGTGCTTGGGAATGTATTACATTATTTTGCTTAAATTTCCAAATTCCTGTTTTTCCTATTTTACATTCTACAGTCAAATTCTTAATTTACTGAAATCAAAGCCACCATAGCCAACCAGCTTCACTTAGAAGAACATTAGCTTGCATTCAATTTTACATCAGATGCAACAATCCTAATTACCCCAGTTTATTCTCAAATCCATTTGTTAATTTTTTTTTCTTAGAGGTGTGGTTAAGTTATCACCTAAAACCACTGATAAACAATTAACAATAACTCTGTCCTTTTCACAGAAATTAATCTCAGCTCATTGCAACTGCCATTTTCTCCTATTCAAAACTGTTTTTATTTTAGCATTCTACACAATTTTTACAATTTCTCTTGCACAGAATATGGTGTTTTCATATATATATATATATATATATATATATATATACACAGTGGTGCTTGAAAATTTGTGAACCCTTTAGAATTTTCTATATTTCTGCATAAATATGACCTAAAACATCATCAGATTTTCAGATTAAGTGCTAAAAGTAGATAAAAAGATCCCAGTTAAACAAATGAGACACAAATATTATACTTGCTCATTTATTTATTGAGGAAAATGATCCAATATGACATTTGTGAGAGGCAAAAATATGTGAACCTTTGCTTTCAGTATCTGGTGTTACTCCCCTTTTCAGCAATAACTGTCACTAAACATTTCTGGTAACTGTTCTTTAAACATTCTTTGGTAGAACGACTTGTGTGTTTAGGGTTGTTGTCTTGCATCATGACCCACCTTCTCTTGAGATTCAGTTCATGGACAGATGTCCTGACATTTTCCTTTAGAATTCTCTGATATAATTCAAAATTCATTGTTCCATCAATGATGGCAAGCCATCCTGGTCCAGCAAAACATTTGTAATCCATGATACTACCACCACCATGTTTCACAGATTTTGTGTGAACATCTGATGATGTTTTAGGTCATATTTATGCCTAAATAAAGAACATTCTAAAGGGTTCACAAACTTTCAAATGACACTGTACGTATAAACACTGTACTTCATTGTCTGCAAATAACTGGTGATGGTCTGTAGTACACTCCAGTCCAAAATTATTGGAATAGAGAGGTCAATCTCTTTATTTTTGCTGTAGACTGAAAACATATGGGTTTGACATTAAAAGATGAATATGAGACAAAATATCAACATCTCAGCATTTATTTCCAGGTATTTACATCTGGTTCTGATACACAGTTCAAAAGATAGCACCTTTTTCTGAACCCATGTATTGGATCATGTGACTGAGGTGTCAGCAGAAAGGTGTGCCTGTCACCCATACCTGCTGCATGAACTCACAGAGCTTGAGCTTATGCTTGAGTAGCATGCAGCCAACTCACCTTAAAAAGTCACTACTCCTGTTATATAATATATAACAAGTATTGGGCCTCAGAATTTTACCCATTCTAAAGAACACATATTAAACCCACTCTATCTTTTTGTCTTCTGGTAAAAATGGAGCTTTATACCCAAAGTTCTGCTGTGAAGACTAATGCTAATTATAGGCCAATCAAAGAATGCCCTCTATGTATAAAAAGCCTCTATTTACACTTTTGTTGCTTCATTCAAATGTCAATATCTACTTCCACTGCACCATCACCAGTTTGGTACAGGTGTAAGCCCTGCCTTGGCCAATTCTCTTCAGTGGGATCTGTAAGGGTTCATTTGTCGCTAGTCCTGGAATTAGGATGAGGCCTATGTCAAAGACATCTCTCTGTGCATCTGCCTAGCTGCACAATCAACAATGTTTATACACACAACAGAGACTTACATTCATAGCTGTTTACTAGGATCTTGGTACTTGTGCCACACAAAAATCAATCATACTTCACTTTGCAGTTGTTTTCATGTTACATTATGAGTCTACTCCATAATGTGAATGTGTTGCTAATGGGTGTCAATGTGTACACAAAACTCAATACAATCCTCGTTTTTTCAGTTTTCTGTCAGGCACTGATTTCACTGCTGCTTATGATGTCTCGTAATGTTCATGCCCACCCTGGCCCTCTTACCAATCATGCTGATTCATGTTTTTGAGGACTTTTGCTCTCATAAAAATTTGGGTCTCTTGCATGTCAATGAAAGAAGTCTATTACCTAAAATAGACCAGCTTAAAGTGTGGGTTGAAAGCTCTATCCCTGACATTTTAGAAGTCAGTGAAACATGGCTACAAAAGACTGTTGCTTACCCTGAAGTAAATCTGTCAGTCTACAATCTGTTTCAGCAAGATAGGTTGTCTAAGGTTGGAGGGGTGGCAATTTATGCCAAAGAACACCTTCAGTGTCAGTCTTCCTACAAGTTCAAAATGCTTTTACTTCTCTTAAGTTATCCTTGAACATTTCAAAGACCAAGATCATGTGGTTTGGTCAGAAAAGTGCCACAATCAATTGCAGTTTCCCTACAAGTGAGGGAGTCACCCTGGAACAGGTTACAGTGCATAAATATTTAGGTACAGTAGTCCCTCATTTATCGCGGGGGGTTACGTTCCAGATGCCGCCACGATAATGGAGTTTCCACAAAGTAGGAATGCACTATTTTAAGGCTTTAGAAACCCTTTCCACACTCTTATACATAACCATTTCCCACTCTCTTAATAACATTTGGATTAGTTGCCAGCAGGGTCAGCGCTCTGCATACATGCATCACACGCTGTGTGTGGGGCACTACAATTTTACAAGGACACCACATGACTTCGGGGGGCACCATGCATCCCTGGCAAACAGGGCAATCTGTTTATCTGTACCAGGGCAATACAGGTAAGCAAAGAGTTAATCCAAAAACAGGCAGGAGCATACAAAACCAGGAAGTGGCAGAGAGAACAGGTAGGGAAACGCTAGGCAAAAACGGAGTCATGATATAGCAAAACAAGGTCATACACAGGTTGTACACAGGTCGTACACAGAAAACTAGGAGACATAGAAACAGAATGGCTTGGTAGAGCAATGAGTTGACAATACTGAGTAAAGTCCAGGAGTAGGAGGCCTGTTTAAATAGGCTGAAGTAAATGAGGGACAGCTGGAGAGCTGGGTCTACGAGGCGATAACTGATTGGTCAAGGGAGTGGCCAGTGGCTGCTATGTGTTGCAGCAGGAGCCCTGAGAGGCAGATGGGACAGGCTGTATGACAAGTAGATATGTATACAGTACACAGTGCCACGCATTGAATTCCCCAAAAATTTCAAATTTCCCGAGAACAAAAATTCCCCAAAAAAGATTTTACATCAATATTTATTGAAATCATGCAAAACAGCGAGTCCGCAAAGGTCGAACTGTGAAATAGAGAGACAGTACTTGGTTAAATAGTTCATTACCCTTCACAACCCATATTGACAAAATGCAATCAAAGGTCAAGCCCAAACTTGGTTTTGTTAACAGAAATCGCTTTTCATTCACCAGTGCTGCCAAAACTACACTGGTTCAGATGAGTATTCTCTCTCTGCTTGATTACAGTGATGCAGTTTACAGACTGGCATGTAAAGGTACTCTTTAGATGAGTGTTCTTTTTCATTCTGGCATTCGTTTTGTAACAAATGCCTCATTTAAAACCCATCACTGCTCTCTTTAATCTGTTTAATTGGTCCTCTTTACATAATAATCAGTATAAGACAAACACCCCCTTACTTACAAACCATCATACAACCAATGTCTGCTAAATACAGTATAACATCATATCCTCACACAATCATCAAATTAAAGTCCCTAAAATAAACACATAGATGATGCATCATTTCAGTCTGCTGTTGTACATGACTGAAACACATTTAGTTTCAATTTCATTCATTCATTCATTCATTATCACACCCGCTTAATCCTCATCAGGGTCGCGGTTAGTCCCCCACCCCCTCACCGGGCGCAGGGCAGGGCATTACACCATTCAACCAAGCCCAGGACAGGGCGCCAGTCCATCGCTGGGTGACACACACACACACACACCTACGGACAATTTTTTTTAGAGTACCCAATTCACCTGACCTCCATGTTTTTTTTTTTGGACTGTGGGAGGAAACCGGAGACCCCGGAGGAAACCCACGCAGACACGGGGAGAACATGGAAACTCCGCTCAGATGGGGAATCGAACCCAAGACCCCAGCGCTGAGAGGCGAACGTGCTAACCACTAAGCCACCGTGCCCCCCGTTTCAATTTCAGTTTTTAAGAATTATTTAAAGAACATTTAATGAATATTTGCTACTGCTTTCCCAATGGCTTTTTTTTCTTCTATTGTGTTCCTTACTGATGGTTATTTTATCCCCTTTCCTCAAATGCCTCTGGTGGTTGCCAGGCCACTATTATAAATAAGAATTTGTTCTTAATGGCTTGCCTGGTTAAATTATGGATGGTTCTCAAGGCAAACAGCCAAAAGTGAGGAAACATTTTTAACTACTAAAGAGTTTTCAGATGATATTTGGCAGCAACTGAAATTAGAGCAACCAAGGGTCTCGAACCAACAACCAACAAGTGCTCAACTGGGGCAGTCCACCACAACAAACAACAGGAGGAAAGCATTGCCACTGAGCCAAAGGAGGTATCTTACAGGGACAAGAGAAAAAAAGTCAATCACCACTCTGCGGGCGGTCCTTTACACATTCCACCTCTATTCTTGCTTATGGAAGCTATATCTCACATGTTTTAAGTTGGCCCAGATAAACTCGTCACGCTGTTGTCATCATCACAATCTTATCAGAAACTCGGGGTCTGATCTGGTATTATTCTTGTCACTGTTGCACAGTGTGGTAAATTGATATAGTTTGCTCTATGTTTATTTTTCCTCTGAATGTCACTTGATCCTCTGAAATGCATTGCTATCAGTAGGGCCTGACGAAATTCACAGCCGTGAAAATCTCACCACGGACCATGAAATAAGCCTTCTGCCATATAATAGACCATTTGCAGTGAAAAGCTATGAGAAAAAAAAATCAGCTGAAGTTTGTACTCTAATTGTAGGTTCTGAAAATAGCATGTAGACATTATTTGTGTGATGTATACATCATATTGAATTAAATTCACAAAATAATCAACAAACTAATGCACTTTCCCCTTCCATGCTTGAGAGAGCTCTGCCTCACCAAAAATGTGATGCTGCATCATAGATCTTCCCCCACAGATACAACTATTTCTTCACTCTAGACTGTGCACTGATTTCTCTCTCTCTCTCTCTCTCTCTCTCTCTCTCTCTCTCTCTCTCTCTCTCTCTCTCTCTCTGTGTGTGTGTGTGTGTGCAGGGACAAAATGTTGATTTCAGAGGTGGGGAGGACACAACTGGCATGACAAATGGGGAAGGAGGGTAAATTTATGGTGTGGTGCAAGCTTGTACATAAATTATTATTAATTATTAATAAATATTAATACAATATTTAAAAAATTCATTCATAATATTTTGTAATTACAAGCTACTGTTACCAATATACTAATAATAACTACTAATTGTTATGATTAATAATAAAATAATGAAATTAATATTAATAATAGCCCCTGGTAGGGTCTCCCAAGACAAATTGGTCCTCAGTGACAGGCCAGACAAAAAGTTATCTAACAAGACCCTTACGAAAAATAACAACAGCTAGACCCTGCTTCCCTTGCCTGGAATACGATTTCCAAAGCAACATCCAAAACATAAATTATACAAATTTCTCATCCAAACACCAATTTCCAAATAATCAATCCAATTATTGGCCCCAGGGTATTCTCTAAGCAACTGAATGCCTCTATCACACTGGCTAATATTAATTTTCATGAATCCACAATCAGGAGAACACTGAACAACAATAGTGTGCATGGCAGGGTTGTAAGGAGAAAGTCACTGCTCTCCAAAAAGAACATTACTGCTTGTCTGCAGTTTGCTAAAGATCACGTGGACAAGCCAGAAGACTATTGGAAGAATGGTTTGTGGAGAGATGAGACCAAAATAGAACGTTTAGGTTTAAATAAAAAGTGTTATGTTTGGAGAAAGGAAAACACTGCATTCCAGCATAAGAACCTTATCTCATCTGAGAAAAGTGGCTGTGGTAGTATCAGGTTTGGGCCTCGATGACTTGCCATCATTGATGGAACATTTAATTCTTAATTATATCAGAGGAAAATTATATCTAAAGGAAAATGTCAGGACATCTGTCCATGAACTGAATCTCAAGAGAAGGTGGGTCATGCAGCAAGACAACAACCCTAAACACACAAGTTGTTCTACCAAAGAAGTTGCAGTTTGCAGTTATTGCTGCAAAGGGGGGTCACACCAGATACTGAAAGTAGAGGTTCACATGCTTTCTCTTTATCTACTTTTAGGACTTGTGTGAAAATATGATTGTGACGTTCCCCCTGACATGGCATCCTGAGCCATGCCCCCCATGTCTGATGTCATATCTTGTCATGTGTCTGTCTTGTCTTGTTACGTTCATTTTAACCCCCTGTTTCGAGTTTGTTGTACCCTTTAAATGTATCCTCATGTGACATGTCTTTGTCAGTCATTCTGTTTCCACGTGAGTCTTTGTGCTAAGTCAAGTCTGTGTTTCCAAGTTCTGTCTCAAGTTTAAGCCCTAAGCTTGTTTTGTTTTGCCTTGTCTGTCCATTTGTTAATAAAAGCTCTTTGTTTTGGAACCCCGCTGCTTCCCTTCTCCTCATGTCGGCAACCCTCTTACACTGATGCTGTTTTATGTAGAAATATAGAAAATTCTAAAGGGTTCACAAACTTTCAAGCACCACTGTAGGTAAACATAAAATTAACATGATGATGTTTTCAATGTTCTGTACACATGTTGTACACATCAGTGTTTTTGGGGTCAATTTGATCCCAGGCTGTTTTAGCTGTATATACCATTTTACAGAGGAGACTGTGTCTGAGACAGAGGATGATGTTGAGGAGGACTATGATTATGAGGCATTCTCCTCATAATGATAGGAGTGAGACCCAGCATTGACCCTCCTTTTGTCTATCAACCATCAGCAAACACACAACCTTCCAAAAAATGTTTTACTTATTATCGTCCTTCCAAAATAATTTTGAGTTATTATTGTCCTTAAAACGTAAGGATTTGACGTGAGGCCTGTGTAAACAAGTCCCCATAACATGGACCAACCTGACACAGTTGTGAGTGTACTAGCAGGTCATGTTTAAAGCTACAGCACATTGTTAAACCTGATATATTTTAATCCTACAGGAGTTCATTCAACACTAGTATTTTGTCAAATGTGTCCAACTCAATTCTGGCCTGGACGCATGACAGCAGCACACAGAGACAGACAATGGTAAGCACACGTCGTTTGGACAGGGTTTTAAATTGTGCCTAGTCTGGCATTATGCTATTAAAGACTCTGCGTTATGCCTTAATATGAGCGCATAATTGGATCCTTGAGGAGCCACTTGAATTGTTATGCTTCGAATGAGCTGCCAGACCACAGCTGCATGAAAGACAGACAGAGAGAGAAAAAGAGAGAGACAGACAGAGAGAGAAAGAAAGACAGACAGAGAGAGAGGCTGACAGAGTAAGAGAGGGGGGAGTGTGAGAGAATGATAGAGATAAAGAGAATTATATTGAGAAAAACAGCATGGGAGAAAAAGAGAGACGGGGCAGTGTAAGAGTGTGAGAGAACAATTAGGTTTTAATTCATCAATATGTGAATACACAGTAAGTTGTGACACACCCCTTGGGGTGGTTGATTTTGCATGGAGAAGACACAAATGCTGCTGTGAGCAGCCCAAACTGGCCTATTTAGCATATATTGTACCAAAACACTGTCACCAAGCACCGAAAACAGATACAGATACAGATATGCTTTATTGATCCCTTTCAGGAAATTCAGGTATAAAGATAAAGATAACTCACATAAAAGCCCTAATGCAGGCTCTATCACTAGCTCTTCAGTCTTTACCAAAGTCCCTCTGAAGTCCATATACAGTCCATAAGGGCTTTTAGCCCAGTATATGTCAGCACAGGCTCTTCCTTTCCTGGCGTTGTCTTTAGGGGCTGCACTTTTTGTTCAGATAAACTGATCCCTTTTAAAGCTTGGCCTGGAGCCTCACCTCAAATCACCATCAGATGTGCAACATCAGAGTTGTAGCTCCAGGACCCTGTGAGGGGCTGGTATGTTGTCCCCACCTCTTTACTGTCACAAAGTTATTTGTTCTCTTTTGCGTTTTGGTTAGGATGAGCCTAACACAGCTAGTGCTTCCTTTTGTCAGCTCAACAGTGTAGCAGTTTAAACTGGAAGCTCAACTTTCTGCAGCGTTGAGTTTAATGGGATTTTGCCAACATTCTGTAAAGCTTGTCCAACCTTGCAACGGTAACAATGAACGAGCACATTTGTGGGCAGGGCTTGTATACATCTACTACCAGACTAAAGGCAGGACATAATCATTCATATACAGTAAGCCAGTTAAAAAGAGGTAAAGGAGTTATCTTCTGACTGAAGGGGACAGAGTTTAATGCTTGTCTGTCCAGGTGCGTTAAGGAGGTTTGAAAACTGGAAGTATTGGCAAGTGTGAGGATGATAATGTTCCATCACACAGACCAGTGAGACCCTACAGGTCTCAGTACACTGTATGTACAAGATGCCATTCTCAATTTAATTCAAAGAGGTAAACATTCATATTTTCTATTCATTACATGTACAGGTGACATGTCAAGCCTTTTTTGTTTTACAGTTGATGAGTGTGGCTAAAAGTTCATGAAAATCAGTAATCCAGCATCACAAATTATTACAGTATTTATTTTAGAGTAAAGTATTATTCAAATAGTATCAACATTAAAATTTGGATCAGAGAAGAGGCAATAAGCTCATTAATATGTGTTTGAATGTCTAATGTACAGTGTTTATGCTACTTGTGTGTGATATGAATAAATATTAGCTAATATATTTTCACAGGACACAAAACAGTTGAGTTGATGCTATTAGTAGACTATCATTAGCTAATGTGGTCAGTGTATCGCAAACACTAATAGACACTGATGTGCGGAACCTGTTTACTTTCAACTTTATGCCATATGCAGTGTATTTTTTTCATATGTATTACATCTTCATGTGTGTTTGTTTTTACTACTGCACATTTAGGGTATAACACCCCGACCCCCTTGGGAATCAAGGAGAGCGTATCATTAGACAAGTACTCCAACTAAAATGGTGATCACAATAACGACATTTACAGACCTGTTTATGACAGTTTTTACCGCCGGTAACTTTGGCATCATGAAAGTGTCCCAAAAGAGCTTTTATTTCATCCTGTTTGCTATTTTCCTCATCCATGGGAAAATGGGATGGCATGATGTTGTAGTCCTGCACTTACAGTCTTTACTCCTTTATAACAAATGTATACATTCAGGAAAACTCAAACATTCAGCTAATTGCTAGTAGAAAATAACATATTTTTCTTAAGTAAGCATTGTGTTACATTACAAGAAAATGTTAAAAAATATATATTCCCAAGTTCTTGCCCATACACAGACCTTCTAATTAGTAGGGTGTTAGAAGTTTCATTGGGATTTTCAAGAATTGGATCAATGGAATAATGCAGCAAATCATAGCGTTTAAATGCAAACCTGATTACATAGCGAAGAATAAAATTAGACAGTATTTTTCCTCAGAAACGATACTACTTTCTCTGGAGGAAGAATACTGTCACGAGGCACACGCGAATCAGGAGATGAGTGCAGGATTAAAAGACAAGGTTTTACTAAAGAGCAAATCTAATATCATAAATGAGAGACTGGTAAAGGGTCATGACCAAGAGATAAAGGTACAAGATACATAAACAAGCTCTAAAGGAGCGAGTGTAATTATGGGAAGAGAATATAAACAGAAAATTAACAAAAGAGAAACACTTTGAGAACATAAGTAGAAACGTGAACTAAAGCAAGACGTGAGACTAAAATCAAACAGAACAAAACAGAATCAAACTAAGAGAAAACCAGACACTAGCAAAAGTGACAAACCAAATACAGAACATTAGTGAAAACTACAGGAGAATAAGAATAACAAAAGATGGATGGATGGATGGATGGATGGATGGATGGATGGATGGATGGATGGATGGATAATTTATTAATCCCCAATGGGGAAATTCATTTGTCCAACAGCACACAATACGTAAATACAAAATAAGTAAATACAAACACACAGAAAATACAGGACATAAAATCCTAATTAAAGTGCTTGTGGTGGTTAATAAGTACACCTCTCAGGTGTTGTTCAGCAGCCTAATTCCCGCAGGAATGAATGATCACTGGAACCTCTCAGTCCTACAGCACAGAGAGAGGAGTCTATCACTGCGACTGCTCCTCTGCGCTGCCAGAGTCCCATGCAGAGGGTGTCTGCTATTATTGAGGATGCCACGCATTACACACCTCATCCACTTCAAACTATAAGGTTTAACAAAGATAACAAAGGAGACTAAACACAAGACAAACAAAACAGCAGGAGAAAACAAGACAAGCAAGGCAAACTGGAATACAGGTTAAGCGGCTATAACTAGCAGAACAATGAATACTTACAGTATATTACAAGGACACGAGGATGAAGAGAAGGAGAGCTTTGCAACTGCATTAAAGAATGGCAATAAACAAACGTCTGTTTGGGACAAGCTTATACCTGCTGTTTAATCATGAGCTGACCATTAACAGCTGGGCAGACAGTTATCTGATAAGTCAGACCCCATTGGGATTTCTGAGTAACGTAGTTCAGGGAACATTAAAAGAACTCAGGTAAGGTCGTATTAATTAAGGTCCCATAATGCCATATGGGAAAGTAGAGGATCATGGGAGTTGGAGTCAGTTTAAAATGATCTTTATAGAATAAGACAGGCAGTCAGTTACATTTCTACAGCATTTGTAGTTTCTGGCTAAATCTGGCTGTTCTATCAGGGCATGTGGGCTATGTATTCTTGTGAGCTATGTTATGCATTGTTTACTGTAGGGAGAAGAACAGATCTGCCGATGCCAGCCCTCCTCTGCCAGTCCCAGGTGAAACACACAGAAACACGCACGCATGCGCGTGCACACACAGAGAGAGAGAGAGAGAGAGAGAGAGAGAGAGAGAGTCAGTGTCTGAGAAGCTAAGCTCGGTGTTCTAATCAAAATGTTCGGCACACCATAAATCAAATTTCCTGCAGATGCCCCAGAGATATGCTTCTTAAGTATCATAAGACAGATGGAGGAGCAATCCTCTCTGGATTCAGTCTCTCCCAGTGGCATCCATTCACTGGACCAATCTATTGCTCACAGAACATCCAGCCTCTTTACCAAACTCAGAAAAACCATTGCATTCAACATTAGCATATCTAAAAAGCAGATTTTGCACCATCAGACATGATAATAGTTTCAAATGTGTGTCCAAGAAAATGACATTGTAGTCCATTGTTTCTTCTTAATGAATTTCAGTCACCTCAAATCGTCACAATCCATTTGGATGGTGCCATACCCCAGAACACTGAGCTCAGAACATTAGCTCTTAGACAGAGGTGAGAAAAATCTAGGCCAGAATGATTAAGAGTCATTTAGAGACATTTAGCCAGGACATCAGGGTAACGCTTTGCACTGTTTTAATATGTACACCCAAAGACAGTTTGGTTAAACAATCATTGGTTGTTTTAACCAACATGGTGGCACTGGCCCCTGTACACGAGTGCAATTAGCTGAACTGCAGACTTAACCAAAAGAACATTTACTTGAACTTAAGTAAGCCTGAAAGCTGCATTTAGCAATGAAAATGAAGTGTGAATTGTAATTTTAATTATTTTTTTTAGATTTTGTTTTTGTTATATTTTGTACATATTTTTAAGTTTACATGACATAGTGAGCTCATTTTACTACCAAATCAACCATTAAACACTGGTTATCTTCACCAGAGTAGAAGAGAAGTCTTGTCACAGATCCTTTTCTTTATACTGAGGAGTGAATTTTCATAGCTGATGGACAAGTTTGTTGAAGGGAAGCTACAAAAATGGGTCTTGGAGCATACTGAAGATAATTTGGGGAGAACACCCAAATATAATGCTATTAATAACTAAGTCAACTTACCTAGTTAGATAACTACTAACTGAAGCTAGCTTGTTAACTGTAGCTAACATTGCTGTAATGTTTGTTAGCTAATGTTAACTTTAGGCATAGCTTCTGTGAATCAGACAGCCCCATATGAGTTTTTTTAGGTTTTTTATTTGAGTGTTTTAAAGGTTTGGAAAATGACTTGAAATGATCTATTGAAGTTCTCTCCTGTTTGCCAACCTACAGCAAACAAAAACTGAATTTCCCTTTTCTCTAGTATTGTGTCTTCATTTTTATGAGTTTATTGAATAAAAAACTTTTAGATTTACAAAATATTTAAAACACTTCAGTGTGAATGTGATACATATCATATATAACATATACACATTTCAACCATAAGAATCATTTTTCATTTCAGATCTCAGTTGAGAATCATATAAACAGCTACTCTGGTCCTAATTTTAACCAGTCTTTCAAAAGTAAAAAAAGTAAGAACCTAAAAGCTGAGTGTCTGATGTCTTCATAATTCATTCAAAGCTGATGATCATGTAGAGGAACATATAGAAATTATATATACATTGGAAATTTTTATTTATTTTTTTTACATTTTTGCTATGTCCTGTAAATCAATGTTTACAAATAAACCACTAAAATTACACTGATTAAGAAATACTTCACCAAACAAGAGAGTGAAATGGTTACATAATCAAACATTTAATAAATATTTCCAGAGAGAGAGAGAGAGGTACGGTAAGGAAAACATTTTTTTCATAAAGAAAAAAAATTTCTTTATTTTTAGTATGTAGTATGTACAAGCATAGCAATTCAAGTCCAGTTAACCTCATGTATAATCAAATCAAATCAGCTTTATTGTCACATCACATTTCACAGGTGTGAAGGCCAGTGAAACTCTTAGGTGCATATTCCCTGTTGTACTTTATAGAACAGATTTGTGTAATTTGTGAAAATGATATACATAAACAGTGATTACACATTTATAGCGACCAGTATTGCACATGTCTGATATATCGTTTTTTCTAAGTTACAGCGCCCTCCATAATTATTGGCAGCCCTGGTTAAGAAGTGTTCTTTGGCTTCTAATAAATTCTTTAAATAAAAAATAAAAATATTGGACAACAATGCAAAGAAAGAGAAAATTCTAAGCTTTAATTCAAGGGCCTTGAATCATAACCATACATTAAGAAATAAATCTTTTGAATGAAATCATGTGTGCCACAATTATTGTACAACCTCCTTTTGCCAACAAGACAGCACTTAATCTTCTCCTTTAACTCTTCACAAGATGGGAGAATACAGAAAGAGGAATCTTCAACCATTCCTCTTTGTTCAACCTCTCTAAATTGTCCAGAGTTAGGTTGGGTTGAGTTAGGTCTTCTCCTATGCACTCTCCTCTTCGGCTCACCCCACATGTTTTCTATTGGATTGAGGTCTGCGGACTGAGATGGCCATGAGAGGAGCTTGATTTTGTGCCTTGTGAACCATTTTTGAGTAGATTTGGCCACATGTTTAAGGTCATTATCTTGCTGAAAGATCCAGTGATGACCCATCTTCAGCTTTCGGGCAGAGGCCACCAGATTCTGATTCAAAATGTCCTGATTTTTCAAAGAGTTCATAATCCC
Source organism: Crenuchus spilurus (assembly GCA_036984385.1). Classification (NCBI taxonomy): domain Eukaryota; kingdom Metazoa; phylum Chordata; class Actinopteri; order Characiformes; family Crenuchidae; genus Crenuchus; species Crenuchus spilurus. The sequence continues at coordinate 19,171 of BRDA01087840.1, forward strand.
ATGTATCCTTACACAGTTCCCAGGTCCTGTGGAGGAGAAATAGGCCCACATTATCACCGATCCTCCCCCATACTTAACAGTGGGCATGAGGTGTTTTTCTGTGTGCTCATCCTTGGTGTTACGCCAGACCCAGTTGGAGTGTTTGTTGCCAAAAAGTTCTATCTTGGTCTCATCTGACCAAAGCACATGGTCCCAGTTAAAATCACAGTACTGCTTGGCAAACTCCACCCACTTACGTATATGAGTATAACTCAGAAAAGGCTTTCTCCATGCATGCCTCCCAAACAGCTAATTGACATGTAAATAGCACCTGATGGTTGTTTGGGAGACCTCTCTTACAGTGAGCTTTGGAGAACTTTTTGCTTCTTTTATCATCCTTCTCACTGTGCATGGTGGCAAAATACACTTTTGTCCTCTTCCAGACTTGTTTGTCACAGTTCCAGATGTTTTGAACATTTTGATTATTGCTCTGACTGTAGATAAGGGCATCTGCAGGTGAGTGGCTATTTTCTTGTAGCAATTGCCTGATTTATGAAGGCTGACACACATCTGCCTTAATTGAATAGTGTGTTCTCTTGTCTTTCCCATGTTTAAGAATAAGTAAAAGAAATAGGCCTCTGTGTAATGCTATATTTATACCCAAAAAAAAACAGGAAGTGATGAATTACTAATTAAAGGTTCCTAGATACTTTGATCCACTTTATAAACTACAGTAGAAATTACATAAATGGTTCAAATACATTTATTTCCAAGAAATTATTAAGGGTGCCAATAATTGTGGAACAGGTCATTTTATGGGAAATAATTATTTCTTAGTCAGGATTTTGTCTTAATTTTTGTTTCACGTGAGTTGAAGGTTGCTGAAACTTTGAAACTTTTTTCAAATTTTTTTTCAGAGTGAGATTATGCTTCTGCAATAAAAAAAGAATTTATTTTAAAGCTTTTAACACATTTTAGCTAGGGGTGTCAATAATTATGGAGGGCGCTGTATGTGAATTGTTAATTAGAGGCTATGATATATACAGATGTACACATTTCCATATATACAGGATGATTGTACAGGATGGGAGGATGTACAGGTTTCAGTCTGAGTGTACATGTATAGATGTGCTGGACTTCAGTGAGTCTGTGTTGGGAGTGTAACTGTGGTTGGATTGTCTATAAAGAGCATGTTGATTGAGATAACAGTATTACTCGCTTTTCAGTAGCGTGTTGGCCTGGGGGAAGAAGCTGTCTCAGAACTGGCTGGTTCTGGACTTAATGCTTTCGTACCTCCTGCCACTCGGCAGCTGAGAGAACAGACATTAGCTTGCGTAAGTGGAGTCCTTTAGAATTCTCCTGGTCTTCCTCAGGCAGCAGCTGGTGCAGGAGGTTTGGGAGTTGGACCCTGGTGATGTGCTGGTCTGTGTGCACTACCCTTAGCAGAACTTTCTGCTCAGTGGCCATGCAGTTCCCATACCAGGTAGTGATGGAATATGTCAGCATGCTAAGCACACAATAGTGAGGAGCACCGGTGTTAAAGGTCAGTGTGGATAAGGTGATGTTGCCCATCTTGACCACCTGGTGTCAGCCCATTATGAAGTTCAGGATCCAGCTGCACAGGGAGCTGCTCAATCCAAGATCTTGAGGCTTAGCGTCGAACTTTGAGAAGATGATGTTGTTGAAGGCAGAGCTATAGTCCATGAAAGCAGTCTAACATACGTGTCCTTTTTTCCAGGAGGGAGAGGGCAGTGTGTAGAATCTAGGGCTATTGTGTCATCAGTGGATCTGTCGTGTTTATATGCGAACTGTAGAGATTCCAGGCTGGCAGGTAGTGACAGGTAGCTTCTGAAAGCACTTGCATATGATGAAGTTCAGAGTAACTGGGCACCAGTCATTTAAGGTGGACTTTGGAAAATTTTGGAACTGGCACAATGGTGGCTAGTTTGAAACACACAGGCACTACTGAGAGGGAGAGAGAGAGGTTGAAGATGATTGTGAACACACCTGCTGGTTGATGTGTATGTTTTGAGGACACAACCGGGAATGTCATCCAGTCTGGATGCCTTGTGTGTGTTCACTGGAACACTCTCTGGAATCTGTGGCTGGAGTGATGACCGTTAATAAAAATACCATTAAAAGCTCGAGCAGAGCCACGAGTAATGCAGAGAGTTTAACAGCAATGCTACAAAAACACAAGAGTGGCAAAACTACAATCTTATTTTAAAAGAGAAACCATGTATTCACTTTATGGCTACTCACACACTCAAATGCAACCAAGTGTGACAAAACCTTTACTGTGTGACAAATACTTTATCAACATATAAAGGAGTCTGTATGCAGACCTCACCACACATTCACATGGAGTCCGGTATTTTTGTCACTAGATCTCAAATGTCATTCTCCACTATTTACCAGGGCACTAGATTGGCTATCCATCCCATTAAGGGTACAAGCCATGTGAGCATGGAGCAATTTGGGATTCTCCAGAAGATAGCAATTTTAGTTTCCTCACAGGGAAAAATCAAGCTAAATCATGTTGATTTAAAAATAAACTCCAAACAATATTTATTGTTAAAAGTGTTGTGTGGTGAAATTTTATGTTCAGATAAAGTTTTGATGCTTTATTCATGCTCATTTGCCAGATGTTCAGGTATAATTTGTATATAGAAACTTCTGGAACCATTTTTTTTCTAGTAAAATGTATGACTTCACCTTGAGACATGATGAGATGTTACTTAATCTTAGAATTAATCTTTAGCTGGCAAATATGAAATATAAAGTGTTACTTACTGACTTAACTGATTGTCAGAATGCCATTTTAAAGGTCATTGTTCTCCCCTTGCAATCTCAAAATGGAGATTCACAGTACTTTACTGTAAAACTGGGCAAGTTACAGTGAGCACACACCTTCCTGTAATTATGCTTATTAATTATTGTAAAAAGTAGGGCCCCGAGTGGCTCAGCGGGCAAAGACCGCTATCACCATGACCCGAGGATCGCGAGTTCGAATGATGTTTGCTGTTTGCCATCAACAGCAGGGCCCAAGAGAGCAAAAATTGGCAGTGCTCTCTCTGGGCGGGTAGATGGCGCTCTCACTCTCCTTATCACTTTCACGTTGTAATGTCTGCTGGCTCAGGCGTCTACTGATTGGTCCAATCAGAGCTGGGGACCCTGTGTGCCTTCCTTCAAGCGCATTAGGCTCTCCAGTGATGGTGTATCAGTGGAGGTTCGAAAAAGAAGCGGTGGCTGCATCACATGCAATGGAGGAGGCTTGTTCTTGTATTATATAATAAATAATAATAATAAAATAAATAATTAAACAGTATATTATTGTAATAGAAACTACAGCATTTTTACAGTGTAAACAAAACAACACAAACTGTGCAGCAACAGAGGAGCTACTGTCATTGACTAACAGTGTTAAGATCTTCAGTAACTCTGCAGTGTCAGTTTCACTTGAAACAGTGCAGCGCACACTAACTCACCACCACCACTACATCTGTTACTGCTGAGAATGATCCACCACCCAAACACTATCTACTCTGTGGGGTTCCTGATCATTGAAGAACACAGTGAAAGGGGGTTAAGTATCAGTATCCAGAGAAACAGATGGACTGTTAATTGTATGTTAATTATAGTGAATTAGTAATGATTTTGTCATTTGGTAAAGCACACTGCATGATAATTTAGCTGTTAGAATTTATTTTACTTATGTATTTATTTATTATTGTTTTTAATGTTTACTTTGTTTCTTTTGGGTAAATTTAACACATGAAAAAAATTTACCAGAGTTAAACTGTGTACAGGATATAATTTTACAACAAACTGAATAAATTAATATTTTGAAAGATTTGTGTGTTTACTGCTGGTAAACCTACAACATGAAATCACTGAATAACTGATTTGTTTACAGTCAGCAGTCATTTGTAGTTACACAGCATCAGTTGTTTCTATATAAATGAGCAAACCACAATAAACATTAATTTATTAATAAAATCGTCAGATTAAATAATCTTTTTTTGGGTGTATCATTAACATCAGGGACGAATGTCAACATGTATGGGTGAACAGGGGGGATGGGGGTGCATGCAGAGTGCCTATGCAAACTCCACAAACAATAAGTAACTCTTCAACAAGTGCGGACTGAAGGGAACCGTAAAGTTCTCTAGAATAAGTACAGAACAAATCATTTAATTTAAAATATGTGCTAGAACACAGATAAATAACTCAAAATAAATTGCAGGAACACAGGGAGGAAGTGCATGCAAATATGGGGTGCTCACTATTGCTCTGCCTGGCTTGCACGCCCAAAGACAAGCCCATGGCAACAGTACTATACATTCTTTCAGAGATGAACTACTTTTCCAAAGAGATTAATTTGTGCATTATTATTGGTATATTGGTAGACTGGTATGGGCAAGCAAAGTGAAACAAAGCTAAAATAACCAGAAATGCTTATTAATTGTGTTGCTGCTGCATTCAAAACTGATAAAATGATAAAACCTCATAAAAACAGCATAAGTAACAAACAGTACAGAGGCAGCAGCTGGAGATTAGGTTAAAAATGCTTAATATGACTTTAAGTGTGACATCAGTAATGAATGAAATGTTATTCAAAGACTTTTGTGTGCTCCAAGTGGGTTTGCTAGATGACATCTCATTGCATTAACACCTTGAAGCCTTAGTGATGGAAAAAGCTTTACACCTAAATCCCCACTTCTCTCTTCTTCTCTCTCATAATTCAAACACACCGGCTTGGACTAAAATCTCTTATTTACATATTCTGACATATGTACGATGACAGTGAACCGTTTGCTTTAGGGTGCATAAATATTCCTTATGTTGAATTAAGTAGTTAATATTCATCCATTTTTCTTATATGTGTATTTATAATGCATGATTACAGATCAGTTCAGTTTACGTACAGGCTATAGTGTTTTTTAACTGCAGATATTACAACATAGGAGCTTTACTGAAATCCAGGTCCAGAGCCCCTAATGAGAAGAGGGTGATAGTGGAATGAAAAACTTCAGAAGGCAAACATAAACTCTACTTTCCTGTGGTCCAGATCAGATAGTGTAGTTAACATAGCTGTAGAAGAACCTAATCTTTATCTGCTAAGATGTGCATTGTAGTAGTAACAATGGACTACAGTCTCCACACATTTCTGTGCATTTAGAAATAGTATGCTGCACAACACAGAAGACATATTGATTTGATGAATGCTTTAGTATCCCCAGGTCTTGGGTTTAAGTCTTCATCTAAGTGAAGTTTCCATGTCTTTGTGGGTTTTCTCCGAGATCTTCGGTTTCCTCCCACAGTCCAAAAACATCCAGGTCAGGTGAATTGGCTACTCTAAATGACCCTTGCGGGAGTGCCCAGCAATCGATTGGCACTGACAGGGTAGTGGACTAACAGCAACCCTGTTCAGGATTAAACGTATAAGATAATGGATGTATGGTATATATTTAGTTTCTATATTGTATAAGTTAAATAAATTTTGGTTGTATTGGGAAATAATAGTGCTTTAAATCTTTAACTGTACTTTCACGTGCATCATGTCAGGGCACAGGACTGTTAGTATAGCATTATTCATAGTTCTACTATTTAATGACTTTTCAGTAAAGACTTTCAACAATGTTCATTATTCAATCATATCAGAAAAATGCAAAGTATGACAGAACATACTGGCTCTCAAACATTTTTTGTTTACCAGAGCCTGTGACGGTGGTGATTTTCATAAACTCCATTTATTTTACCATAAAGAAACCAGATTATACCAAAGCTCCTAATATGGGCATGGTGCTGCCATGTAGTTTATAAGAATTTTTTATTTAAATGTTATGTGTATTTCCCTACTTTACTGCCATCTTTTGATCTCACCACTGCACCCCCCATTCCACCAGACAGACCACTTTAAAGCCCCAACACTGTTAAACACCAGGTTGGTTCCACAGTTAATCTGCCGTTACATTGGCGGCTTGGAGAGAAGTGTGCGATGCCTTAGGCTTTGAGAAACAGAGTGTATTAGTGCTGTGCTTTCATATCAACTGTGCTTCATCAGTCACTAACAAGGATGACTGCGAGGCAACATGGGCGCTGAATATTAAACAGCGTTGTTTTAATTAGCCTGACTTTTTTCAATTATGAAATTCAGTCACTCATCTGCAAAAGGGGAAAAAGTGTCATGGTAATTTGCACATATGTTCCCTTTATGAGAAGTACAAAGAGAGAAGCTTGTCTCTTTTCTCCAGTGAACATTCTCTAGTGAAGTGTGCTCTTGTATTACAGGGTATTACATATCCTGTGTTTTGCTTTATTTCTGAGGGCAGGATAATAATACAATCTAATTGCTATAATATTTTGTATTTTTTTTTTCATTTTCAAAAATGGATCAGAGTCTGAGCTTTGATGTCAGAGTAGCACAGAAATCATTGATGTAAACTGCTGAGTGTACTCTACTTCGGAAAAGCAAGAGGGACATCTAGAGGAGCCAGTACTATGGTACATGTTAGTTTCAATGTGAAAGTTTTTTCACATTAATCCTTCTGTTGGGTTCCCAGTTTAAAATGACTGACCCCAGTATAATGGATTAAAACATATTTTACATACATTTTCACCTAATGTTGTGGTAGATCTTTTCATCAGCTTATGTTCTTGTGAAGTTTTTTTACTGTTTGCTATGTTGATGCCTGTAGGCCCCATTGACCTAATTTAAGCATTATTTTGACTATAATAAATGGTCAGATAAAACAAAGTATTATTTATGACAGAATATTTTGTGTCAGAATTTAACAAGAACAATTGTTTTGAACAATTTCTTTTTTTTTTTTTGCAGTGGCACAAAATCACACCTAAGATTTCATTAATGAAACAAGGCCTTGGGCCCAAAATTAAAACTTAAACTGGAACAGTTTGATGCAAGATTTTATGTCATCAACCTGAAAATGGCATTTTCAATCTACAGCCAATCTCTCCTCTTAGGTGGGGATTAAGACCATTCTTTGACTGGAATATAAGAAAAACCTAAACAGGACCCTCATTACTGGATTGTTCTTCATGTACCTGTATTACCTCTTAATCTGGAGCATAATCTGTATTGTTTTCAGCTCCTGACTCTTCCTCTTGTATTGCCTGTGGAACTGTGTCCATGTGCCTGAACCCAGTTTTATACACTTACTGTAGTCTCACACATTCATTTCTAATGGCTGGGAACACCAAATCAAATCAAATCAAATCAAATAACCAAAGTTAAGGGTGTACCAAAGTTAAATAAAACACTCAAAATGTAATTAGCCAAATAAATTTTTTGTGTATAAATGTCCTGTCTTGACAAAGTCATGAAACCCCATAATGGATTCAAGTAACTATGGTTTTTTTTACATCCATCACATTTGGACAATAGGAGGGTTAAGTCATTTTCGAAGCCTGGGTCATGATACAAAAAATGTGTGGCAGAGAACAAATGAAGTGGACATGACCCCTTGTGTGTACTTTGAGTTACAGCATGACTGAAACCCAAATACTCAGTCAACACAAAAAAACAAATGTCATCTCAGTTGTTGAGCACAGTCCTCCAGTCACACAACGACTGAGTGTAATGTTCATGTAAATTTGCAGGAAAAAAGCCAGCGGAGCAGTGGACCTGTGGTTGTTTCACTTGAGATGATGCTCTGTCCATGTGTTATACAGTCATTGGTCTTCCCTTGCAATCTTAGTTTTACACCTCCTCTCAGGTTTTGGTTGTTTTTCCACACAAAAAACAAATGAACTGGTGCTTCAGCCAGTTGAGTGCTGTTTGACGTGTCTCTGGAGGCACCTCTCTAATAAAAAAAATGGCCAGCCCTTATTTCTAGTTCCACTTTAAGGTTTTTAGGGTGTTTTGTGTTTCTTGTGAAGCTATTTAGCTCCTGTCTGCTATTTTTGTATAATATGGGATCAGTCCCATTATAGAGAGGGGCTTCACTAGGCTAGTTTTATTTAGCTAGACCATTTTATTGAGCACTCCCAAATGAATACACATTATTAGTTAATCTAACATTCCTTCTTATTCACTGAACATTCAACTGGGATATGCATTGTTGCTGTCACTCTAATCCATGCACTGTGCTGCCATATATTAGAAAAGAAGGTAATCAGTGAATTTATTTTGTCTATCTCAATACAATCACAGGTGAGCTTATTCAAATTCCATAATATGTAGAATGAAACAGTACAGACTGACAATGCCTACATGGACTGTATGTTCAATACAGCTGGCTGTTGAGTTTTAATATGTTTGCTTATTAGCTAACTAACTATCTATGAGGTAAAGAAAAGACCATATAAAAGGAAGACCCCATTTCATAATGCTGCAGTGAGGCCTCTGCAGCTGTTTGAGATTTTTTTGTATGTGATTGAATGATTTGGGCTATTGGAGTGATTATCGAGCTCCAGTGTTTTGTTAACAATATTAGCTATGCAGCTGCAGCTCTAATCTAAAGGGGAAAATGTTAGATTGTTTTACCAAAACAAATGAATTATTTGCCATAATTTACGATTATGTATATTTACAATTTCCTACTTATATGTGATTCCATGTTTAGTTACATTTAATTAGTCTTAATGGAAAACAAACTAAATATAGTACAAAAATATAGTATTGCATTAGCCTGTTTGCAAGTGATGTCAGTTCACTGGAACTCAAATACCACAAATGAATTAAATGCACTGAATTGATTTGTTTCAAATATGTGTTGCTTTCCATATTAATAAAACATATTACAGCAGCAAAATGAATAACATAAAGTAAGCAAAGGGAAATACATTTTATTCATGTTGAAATGATACATGAATAACAAGTCAATTCTGTACGTTTTTCAATGATAACTACATATACAGTACAGACTAAAACACAGCAGTGAATATACAGTGTGTTGATGTGAAATAGGAGCTGCTACTTATGCTTATTTATTAAAACAACACAGTAAAAAACCTTCCTAAAGAAGAATTGTAATCAGAAATGTGTTTTGCCATATCTGACTCAAGGCTTGAATTGGTAATTAGCTTTGTGTTTGCTAAAATAAACGATGTTATTTTTCTATAACTTACCTACTACTGCAAACTAATGACTTATTTCAAGGTTTAAAAGGCAATTCAAAAACCAGCCACAGATGGAAGAAGATGATGTATTTCTGTCTTATTTTTGGTCTTTTTGCACCACTTGCTGGCCAGTAGGTATAATACACTCAATGAAGCTTCTTAAAAGTAGTAAAAATGTCTTTTATTCTAGACTTTATAATTTTTTTTTCCTACCACCACAGTAACAACAAAATTTTGTTCTGTGTGCACTTGCTGTATGGAAAATGACAATGTCTAGGTTTTTTCTATATGCAGAAATTTAATGAATATTAAGCATTGAGTCTGAGTCAAGTTATAGGTTCAATATTTTCATAATATTGTACCTTTAACCAGTCACTCTTCCCCATCACAAGTGTCTCAGAATGTTAAGAGTAAAATAAGGCAGAGATAGTCCTCCTATTTTAACATATCAACACACTGATGGCCACTCTGAACTGGATCTCTCAATAGCTACATACAGTGAGGAAAATAAGTATTTGAACACCCTGTGAATTTGCAAGTTCTCCCACTTAGAAATCATGGAGGGGTCTGAAATGTTCATCTTAGGTGCATGTCCACTGTGAGAGGCATAATCTAAAAAAAAAAAATCCAGAAATCACAATGTATGATTTTTTAATCATTTATTTGTGTGTTACTGCTGCAAATAAGTACTTGAACACCTGGCAATCAGCAAACATTCTGGCCCTCATAGACCTTTTAGTCCGCCCCTAAAAAGTCTACCTCCACTCCACTTATTATTCTAAATTAGAAGCACCTATTTGAGGTCGACAGCTACATAAAGACACCTGCCCACCCCACACAATCGGTAAGACTCCCATCTACTAACATGGTTAAGACCAAAGAGCTGTCCAGAGACACCAGAGACAAGATTGTAAACCTTCTCAAGGCTGAAAATGGCTACGGGGCAATTGCCAAGCAGCTTGGTGAAAAAAGATCAACTGTTCGTGGTCTATCAATGATCCTAAGAAAGGTGAGGAATCAGCCCAGAATTACACAAGAGGAGCTGGTCAATGACCTGAAGAGAGCTGGCACCACTGTTTCCAAGGTTACTGTGGCTAATACACTAAGACGTCATGGTTTAAAGTCATGCAGGGCAAGGAAGGTTCCCCTGCTTAAATCAGCACACGTCCAGGCCCGTATTAAGTTTGCCCCATTTGGATGATCCAGAGGAGTCATGGGAGAAAGTTCTGTGGTCAGATGAGACCAAAATAGAACTTTTTGGTCTTAATTCCACTCGCCGTGTTT